>JAEANM010000039.1:0-56382 GCA_017656035.1 Myanophis thanlyinensis | reverse complement strand
AAGGTGAGAACCAAAACCTTGAATCGCACCCGGAAGGCTACAGGAAGCCAATGCAGCTCGCGCAGGAGAGGTGTAACATGGGAGCTTCGAGGAGCTCCCATAATGCTTAGAAAGTTAACAACCAGTTCTAGCGAATAGGTACAAACTGGTTGAATCCCACCTCTGGATCTAACCTCTGTCTTAAATCCTCTAATGAAGGAGCATTCATCATCTCAAGCAGTAGTCTTATCTCAAGAGCTGTCAGCTTCAACCTGCTTCATGTACTTTTAATTCATTGGTTCTAATCTTGACCTCTGGGAAACAGGAATTAAGCCTCATTTCTCTTTCTATGGAATAACTTCAAATGTTTGAAGACTGGTGTCACCTCCCCTCAATTGTCTTTTCTGTAAACTAAACATATCTAGATCTTTTAATTATTCCTTTTTTTCCAACCCCTTCACCATCTTGGTAACTTTCCCGAGCATGCTTCAATTTATTACTTTTCTCTTTGAATGTTGGTGCCCCAAAATTTCCCTTCTCCTTATCCAGAAATCTTAACTGGTTCAAATTAATAGTCTTAACATGAGCTTCAGTATATGGCTGAATATTCAATTTCCAATGAGGTTCAAATATATAAAAGATGAATTACTGTACTAATATATTCTAATATATTATATGATATGTAATATGAAATGCATTTATAGTAATCTTCCCCAATTGAGTGGCCACCCAAGAAGGTGAGCAAGAAAGATGCATACATACATACACACCTGTCAATCATTTGCCTAGAGAAATGTAGAATACAGTTTTCTGGGTTCATGTGTGTCATTTTGTCATCAAAAATTCAGTAAATGTCAGAGTGTATTTGGATGTCCAACATCTGATGTGGAGTTTGATAGATCCTAAATATATTTAAGAAAACAGTAAAAAAAATATTGGGTACAATATGTAGTACCCAAGTTTGGCAAAATTGGGGTCACAGCCATAGAGCATTCATAAAAACCTTTAATTAAGTGATTAAAAGCAAATCGGTTTTCTTAAATAATGTTTATTGAATCAGAAGGAAATCAAAATATACAAGTATTTAAAATTCAGGTGCTAGTTTAAATTATAACATTAGTCTTACTGTTTCTTACTTTTACAATGATGAATAGAATGTATTTGTATGTATAGCACAGGTGTGCTATGAAAAGTTCCTACCACAGAATGTCTGTAAATCGGTTATAATTTGCATTTGTTCTTCTCATCCATTTTTTAAAAAAAACCATATAATTGTATAACCTAATAATCTGATTTTCCCCTGCACAACAATACACAAATTCTATTAATAACACAGAAGTAAATATGTCCTTTAGGTTAGTAATAAAAAGGCCTCCATATTGCCCCCTTGTGTCTGATTCTGGTTAATACTTTTAATTACTTTTGAGAAGCAAATGTCTTGCATTTCATTATGTGAAAAGACAGAAATAGATGAGAATTAGTGAGACATCCTGTAAATTTCGTCTTTTTCAATAGAATTGCAGGTAGGCTCACAACCATTGTTTGACAACCGTTTGCAGATACAATGACTCTGAATAAAGTGACTTTTAACCAGTCAGTCCTTGCACTTAGGACCATCATGTGATGATGCAGTCACATGGTCAAAAATCATCACATGAGCAAAATCCAGATACTTAGCAACCGGCACATAATCACAGTGGTTGCAGAGTGACATGATCCCCACTTGCAACTTTCCGACAAAGCCAAATGGGGAAAGCCGAAGACAGCGGGTGCAACCATTGTTATTACATGCTTAACAACTGTGGCAGAAAAGGCCATTAAATTGGGCATGAGACTCACTTAACAACCACATAACTTAATGATGGGAATTCTATCCCAGCTGTAGTTGTAACTTGAGAATGAACTGAAATCCCTTGAAAACCAGTTTCAAAAATGCCTTATAAACAAATTATGAACACAGACCTGGTATTCAAGATCAACAGTGGGGCACAAATTGTTGTAACCCACTGTAGTAAATTGGGGTGTTTTGAAAATAGTTTAGTTTACAACTTGTGATGGAGTTTTTTTGTGGGGGAGAGGGTTGTTTTATCCTTTTCCCTGGAAAATGGTATCATTTAAAGAGGATTCCCCTGATCGTATACAGGTAGCCCTAGACTTACAACAGTTTGTTTAGTGACTGTTCAAAGTTACAATGGCACTGAAAAAAAAAAAGACTTACCCTATGACCGTTTTTCACAGTTACGACCTTTACAGCATCCCCATGATCATGTGACCAAAATTCAGAGGCTTGACAACTGGTTCTTAATTAGGACCATTGTCCCAATTGTCATTTTTCTATTTTTTATTGATTTTCTATTAAATACATTTCTTAGTGCTTAATGAACATTGTATTGTCTGGGTATTTAATTTGCTTAATGATACAAATTACATTCTTAATCTCCACCCCTTTTTCCCCCCAATCATTGGTAAAATAAATCCCATTTTTGCCCAATCTCCTTTTGTGACTTTCTGACAAACAAAGTCAATGGCGAAGCCAGATTCACTTAACAATCAGGTTACTAATTTATCTACTGCAGTGATTCACTAAACAGTGTCAAGAAAGGTCATAAAATAGGGCAAAAACTCACTTAACAGATGTCTCACTTAACAACAGAAATTTTGGGCTCAATTGTGCTTGTAAGTCTAGGACTACCTGTAATGTACATCTAACCATAAGCATTTTAATCTCATCCTTTTCTTATTGTCTACTACAACCCTAAGAAGCTTACTCAGATACAAACCCCATTGTCTACTGAGTTTTACATTATATTATCTTTATAACTGCAGCCTTAGAAAGCTTTCATACTCTGATCAATCCCTCTCCATACCTACATTTGCAAACATCACATAACGCCGAACAATGGCTCGTCTCATCATTGACTATCCTGAGTGTACATTGATATCCGATAAAACTACAAATAAGGGTGGCCTATGAAAGCGTGGCTTGAAATATGCTTTCAAACCATCATTTGCCTTAACTCTGTGGTGTGATCCATGTTGTTGTCAGACCGATGTAAACAACGCTCTTTTGTCTATAGTAACTCATCCCATGAGAGCTATTCTTAGCTTGCCAATTAACGTCTCATTTTGGAAAGTTCTCTTTAAGTATCTTTGAGATTTAATGCCAGTACATGTTATTCCATTGATTCCTTCTAACATGGTTTGTTTGAAGTTGGTTTACTGTCAGCTCTTTGAAGATAGGTTAGAACAGGAAGCCAACTTCAGAAGTTTTATTGAAACTTTATTTACTGACTTAGGGCATATGGTAGTCAGAGGATTTGCCTGATTGAATTTTCCCCTTCTTCCTTGTGAATTAAGGAGCCAAACTAAGCTTCTTTCTAAAGTTTTCCATTTTTCTTGGGCTGTATGTTGACATGTTGTAGCCATCTCTGTATAGTTTCTCCAAAGCTATTTTTTGAGAGAGGCTCATAAGAATATTTATCTCCACATTAGCCCCACTATTTTACTATAAACCACACTATTCCTAGCTAAGATTTAAATGAACCCAAGACTATTCATGAGAAGCATAAAATATTTTCAGAACCCAATAAGATATGTACAGGCAGCCCTCAACTTGCTTATAATTCATTTAGTAACTGTCTGACATTACAATGGCACTGACAAAAAAAGTGACTTATGGCCGTTTCTCACATTTACAATCATTGCAGCATCTCCATGTTCATGTAATCAAAATTTAGATGCTTTGCAACTGATTCATATTTATAATGGTTGCAATGTCCTGGTGTCATGCGATTGTTACCTTTGGACAAGCAAAGTCAATGGGCAAGCTGTGTTACTAACTTAACAACTAACTCAACAAATGTGGCAAGACAGGTCATAAAAATTGGGCAAAACTCACATAACTCCTCTCTTGCTTAGCAACAGAAATTTTGGGCTCAATTGTGATTGTAAGTAGAGGACTACTTGTGTGTTATTTTTACAAGAGGCCAGATTCAGTATCCAGGTGGTTGTTTGGTTTTTAATCTTACATATTGAGTTGGTTTTCCGCTTCAAACAGATATTCCATGGGTTGAAGGGATTCAGATTTTGAGATGTTATAAAGAAAACTTCCACTTGCTTTGAAGTGGGAGAGTCACCCTGTAGTATTGGCCAAGAAAGCATCTAAGCCAAACATGATACACACAAAAAGGGGTTGAGCTTTGATTTGCACAGGCACAATTGCTATTGGGCTTGCTTTTTTATGTTTTTTTTACTGACCCTCACAATTGCCCTTGTTTGTTGTAGATCAATTCAAATGGCATTAATAAATACAACACTAACAGCCGTTACCCATTAATTTTCTTCATGCTTCTGTATGCAATCATGTTCTCACAGAGCAGGGAAACTGAATTTATGTTATGAAAATTACAGAAAAATAAATTACAGGCATATTAATAAAAATGGTATTCTTTGCATAACTGGGCAAACTAAGACAGATGATCCAAGACTGATATTCTAATTTGAGTGAAAGGACACTTTCAGAATTCATTCATACTCCAAATCGGTTCTGATTGACTTAGCTGCAGTCAAGAGTAATTGCGAAGAATTTTTGATAATCAGAGATCATGAAACTACATTTATTTATTTTATTTATTTACTGGGGCTTATATGCAGCATATCTTTCTAATTGTAGAAAGAGAGCTGGGCTAAGTCTATGGTAATCAAAAAATCCAGAGGTTTCTGATAGCATCTTTTCTGAATGGAAAGATGGTTTCATGGAAAGATGTAAGCTTTCATGAGCAACATTTGTACTCATGAAAGTATTTTAATAAAATCTGTTACTTGAAAAAAGTTAAAACAGACTTTGTCTGCTGTTCTTACCTAACAGGGCTCTGAGGTGCTAAATGGATCATAGGATCTGCTATCAGATGTCCTAAAATGATCCTCTCTTAAAATAAGGACATTTGAAGTAAATTGGGATGGAAATTACATTTTGTGGAGTTTGGGTTATGCATGGAGGAGAAATACATTTTCTTCAATTTTAAAAATTCAAACATACCAGTGGTGGAATTCAAATTTATTTACTACTGGTTCTGTGGGCGTGGCTTGGTGGGCGTGGCTTGGTGGGCATGGCTGGGGGGTTGTCATGTGACTGGGTGGGAAGTTTCTGTAAGCAGAGCAATAAAGATTAGGCTAAGAACAACACCAGAATGTTTTTTTCCTGCCTTCCTTTCAGGATTAACCCTGTAAAGTGGAAAAAAACAAAAGATTTCTTCTAACAACCGGTTCTCCGAACTGCTTAGAAAATTTACTACCGGTTCTAGCGAACCTGCTAGAACCAGCTGAATTTCACCTCTGAAACATACTGCATGCAGATCACTTTTTGTGAATTTAAGAGTTGTTTCTTCTAAATGGAGCCCATTATGAGCTCAGTACAGAAATGCATATATATTAGAAATGCATAACACATATAAATTTGTAGGCTGGCTTCTCTCCAATTATTATTATTATTTTTAATTTGGTTTTGTCTTTTTGGTTTCAGAAAAAAAGACCTTAACCCATTTCCCCATACTGGTAATGTATATCTGCTTTTGGTTTTGTTTTGATGAATCTACCAGATGTCCTGGATGCTGAATTCCCTTTCAATCTTAGTGCCTCTGTAAGCTTTTTTTTTTTTTTTAACGTTTAAGAGAATATGTTTTGCAATAGGTAGTCTCTCAAAGCCTATATTAGCCCAGTGGATGCACTCAGGGCAGCAAGAAGATTTGATAGCGTTTAATTTGGATCTTAGCCCAGGCTGCGGCCTTTACCATTCCATTTTATTGCTGTGTTAGAAAAAGGAATGTCAGGCAGCTAAACTAATTGTATGCTGCCTTTTTGGAATGAGGACACTGGAGTAGGTAAATCTACTTCATGGTCATCCCATGGAAAGTATTGTGATCATGGCAGTAGGAGAGAAGATGTATGCGGTGATTCAACAGACTGAACTGCAGTGACGGTGGGCAAGACAGTGGGAGAAGCAGTGGGTAAATGATAGTGGACACACCCACACCCACATCGCACCAAACATCTTACTCGGGATGACCTTGGATTTATATATCAGGCCTTAAGACTTAGTTTGCTACAGCCACGAAAAGAAGGGAAGGAGAGATGGGGGATAAACAATACCAATCATTTCTTTTCTTGTTTTCGTCCTGAAAGGAGGAAAAGTAAAGGTGATCCAGTGATTCTTCAGAGATTTCCAGTTCTTAATTATTTGGGTTTCACAACAGACACAATAGACACAGGATCCGTTTGTACCCCAGCATCTGACATCCGTTTGGGACTCTGGAGAAAAGGGAGAGAGAAATGTGTAAAACATTGCTGAAGAAATTATGTTTTTTTATTTATTTCTCTCTTTAGTGGGCCATTTTCTTTCTCATAGGAGGAGTCGTCTGCATCCAGAATTGTATGCACATTTTAGTGTACAAACAAACTTACTGCCAATATGAGGCAAATTCCATGTGAGAAAAAGTTGCAACATACGACATATGCATATTGGTGTCATGATTCACACATTTGCCTGATGTTTAACTGTAATTTATTTTGTTCTTACTGAGAAGGAATAAAGTTTATAAAGCTTGTCACACAGACCAGCGAACCCTTTTGAGGTTTCTGTGATGATTAAAACCAAGTCAAGATGGCAGCCATTATAATACAATCAAAGATCTAGCAGGTTTTTTTTAATGTGCATCACAATGTAAAACAACCCCTCCCCCCAATTTCATTCTAAATCTTTGGATTGTTAAGAGTTGGATTTAATTCAGCATGTATAAGGATTGGGGACTTTTTTTAAAAGACACATTCTATCACTAATTACATTTCCTGCATTGTTTATGCATTTGTGTACTGTATATCATCTCATCTATCATATTTAAAACACCAAGATGTAATATATTTCTTGATTGTGGAAGCACCTCAGAATCTTTGCTAAATCATATCACATTATTCATTGAAATAATTCTCCCCAGCCTTAGCTTTTTTCACTTTCTTATGTGCTATAAGGCTTTGAATGCGCAGAGATACAAGAAGAGGTTGGCTTGATGGAGCTTCTTCATTACTGTTTTGAATAATATTAATGTTAAATGTTAATTTCATTTCACTTCTGTAAGGAAAAATGAAATAAAACATGGATTATTAATAGCTCCCAAAGATTTCTAGGATACTTCACATGCTATTTGTAAGTTTTCCATCTGGCAGGACTTTGGACAAGATTCATTGAGAATGGTTCTAGTGTAGTTCTCCTTTTAATGCCATCTTGGGCCTGCTATTTGAAATAAATATATAAATGCATAGATCTTGGCTCGGGGACTCTCAGACTAAAAGAGATATGTAAGAAAAGAGGAACAGATAAAAATAGGATGAAAGTGTTGAACCAAGTTTTACATTGTGCAATTGAGTCACAACTCAGGGTACTTTGCTGCAGCAGAAATTCCTGGAATAATTTTTTTTATCTTTTTTCTTCTGGGGCTAGATATGGGCTCAATTGATGTGTACAACACAACACATTTAACTGATTACTAGCAATCTGTTTTTGGGAGTTATCCCATATATATTGAAATCCAACAAATCAGATAGGTTGGCTTCACACACAAAGACTGAGTACGGTAAGGATGAAACAAACTAGAATTAGCATTTTGTGTGAATGAATCTGCTAGTTCCTTAGCAGCATCTTTAAAGCATAGGTAAAATATCTTGATCAGAAGATAATATCTTCCCCTAATAAGCTTAATACTGTAGTGTGGAAATGGGCCATCGTGATCAATTTCCAGAGTGGCTTTCATTTTTATTTATATAATTTAAACTCCAATGTAAAAAGAGTTATATAGTTCTTTAATTCAAGGCATGACTTTGGAAAGAGATTTCTGTGCCTAAAAAGAAAATTAGGCAATTAAGCTGATTTCTATGATAAGCTTAGCCATAACCCAGATAGAAAACCATTTGTTGAATAAAATTGATCCATTTCTCAACTGCAGAATATTTCACAATTTAGCACTCTCTAGATGTACTTAGACCTCAACTCCCAGAATCCCTTCAATTTTCAAATGTCCTAGTAGGGAATTCTGGGAGCTGGTCCTAATAGAATTAGAGGACACCAGGCTGACCAAAGATTCCACTTCATCCGAGTCCAGAGGTGGGATTCAACCAGTTTGCGCCTATTCGCTAGAACCGGTTGTTAACTTTCTAAGCAGTTCAGAGAACTGCTGGTTCAGCTGGTCATTAGGGCAGAGAACTGGTTGTTAAATTATTTGAATCCCACCACTGTCCAAGTCCCAAAGCAATCTAGAATAAAAAATTTGGTAGTTATTTGCTGTTAAACCTCTTCCTTTTGGTAATCTTGGAAGAGTCAAATCTCCCTCCAGCTTGGTGCCCTTTCCCTTTAAATCATTAGTCTCCCATTCATGCTTGGGAAAAGAATGAAGGCGCAGGAGCTATTCTCCTTTCTTTCAAGAAAGTTTTCTCCTCAGAAGTTCTGGCTAAACAGAGGAGATGCTAAGGGAAGATGAATGTAACCTACAAGGCCCTTGAGAAACCCTCCGAAGGTCTGTCTCTTCTCCAGTCGCTTGAGAGGGCTTCGTTGTGCTGCATCCTCTCCGTTCTGAAGGGAGTCTATCTCGGCTGCTTCTTCTTGTCTGGACTCTTGTGGATCCTTGGTTTTCTGGGGGGTCTCTTGCGACTTGTTTAGGTTGTCCGTTGAATCCTTGTGGCTCCCTTTGCTTGCAGAGTCTGGATTCTCAGCCTGAGTCAAAGGTCTGTCTGTGAAGTCCAGGGTCTAAGAGCAGTTTCAAACAGGGGTTACTTGGTCGGCGAGTTGAAAAGAAGAAATGGGCAGCTTGAAAAGCCAATCGGGGAACAATTTGTTTGCTCTGGAGACCCTGGGATGCAATCTTACGCACAACATGCAGGACTAAAAATGCCAGTAGTGGGCTTAGTTCAGGGGTGTCCATGCATTACATTCAATGTGTCAGACAATTTAAGCAAGTATATGTTAATAAATGCTGTAAATCAGTTGGGACACAAAGAATGGAGAAATAGAAACCAAAGAATACCCATCTATATTATTTTTGGTCCTCCATCTTCCTTTCCTTCTTTACTCCCTTCCGAAACGTAGTGGTGATTTTGGCAGCAAACCCCAAACATTTATACTTTTTTTCATATCGTAAAAAAAAACAGAACTATGTTATGAGGATAAGCTTGATTTTTTTTTTTAAACCATGCCCTGATGAGACCCCTGGCACAGGGCAAAGACCTGTACAATAAGCATCATCTGCCACATAACTGATCTTCTTAACCCTGTGTTTATGTGAATAAAACAGCATCACAGGGTTTCTACAATATGTCTCCCTTCCCCTATTTCTAGATTTTTATGTTTATTTTGTTTAAGGGTAAAAAGGGGGAAAGATATTTGTTCCCAGAACTGGGAGCAGATAACTCTTTCTGGCACTGATATATGCTGTGTCAGCATTCCTCCCTGCCAACTTGTATCAATCACCCTTTACAGCAAGGGTAGGCCGACAATTTAGCGCCCGCCAGATATTAGGATTTTAATGTACACAAGTTCCAACCAGAGGTGAAATTCAGCAGGTTCTAGAAGGTTCGTTAGAACCAGTAGAAAATTTTCTAAGCAGTTTGGAGAACTGGTTGTTAGAAGAAATCTCCTTTTGTGTTTTTCCACTTTACAGGGTTAATCCTGTAAGGAAGGCAGGAAAGAAACATTCTGGTGTTGTTTCTAGCCTGATCTTTATTGCCCTCCTTACAGAAACTGCCCTCCCAGTCACATGACCCCACCCACCAAGCCATGCCCACAGAACTGGTAGTAAAAAAAATTTGAATTCCACCACTGGTTCCAACCCATAAAGCAAGTGGCACAAAGATATATCCAGACTATCCAAAGCATATTATCTCTAATACAGTGGGGTTTGGTATTTATCTCTGTGATTTTAAAACTCAACACAAGGTTTGATTATAGAATATAATCTTATCAAAATCATAAGGCATAAAGGAATCCAGAGCTGATCTTTGGAACAATACGGGAGACGCAGAAAGAAAAAGGAGAGAATTAGGTATTTAGGAGGGATCTGGAAAAGAGACCACATAGTCCAAAGATGGAAAGAAATGTGAGGAGGTGGAAAAAATAAAAATAACCCTGCCTTGATTTTTCAATTATTATTGTTATGTAAGAAGAAATATATATTCTTGTATTTTCCCACCCCAGAATTTATTATTTCCTTTGTTGGGGGAAGGGATCTATTCAGGCGGGGTAAAAATTTAGTGTTCACACACTGCGTAGATTCGTTCTGAGAGTGAGGTGGGTGGTACCTATAAATAAATTAATTTTAAATTAATAAATAAATTTTTTTGACCGGAAGAGCTAAACACTGTCCCTCTAGGATAAAGAGGGGTAAAGAGGTAAAGCTCTAAAACGATGTCTGCCTACATTGTACAGGGAGTTAGATAGACTTTCCTAATTTTAGTCAAAGGAGCCTGTGAACTTCTGCATGGAACCACAAATGGAGAAAAGATGACTTTGTTTGATTTACTTTATTGTTTTTGCAAAGATATCACAAGCCCAAGAAAGCGTGTCTCAGACAAAAGAAGGAAAAAAAGAGCAGGATACAGTACAGATAAAGAGCAAGATACAAAATGGCACTGTTGATATGGCTGCAGTTTCAAATTACAAAGTACAAAGAATTTAATATTTGTCCATGGCCTTTTGTAGTTGGAAGTCTTGAATAAGGAACTAACTAAACACCCCCCAAAAAAAACACATTCTTTTACACTGGCTCGTTGAGCGAAAGCAGGGTAATAACCAGGCATATGCTAAAAAGACTGCAAAAACAAAAAATGATGCAAGGGCATCAAATGACAACTTTGTTTTTAAAGATTCTACATTTTAATTAACTTAGGCTCCCTGCTCCGGTCTGCCGTCTCTACTTTCAAAACAGTTGCAAATGCAGAGCCAGTTTCTGAAGCTAAAAGAATTATTAAATCAATCTGAAATAAATTGGCCTAAAATGATCATATTGTATATTTTATCTGAAAAGAATTTGAAAAGCCAGTTTTCCTGTGTCTGTATCACACACACACACACATATATATAGTTCATAGGCATATCACTGAATAGTTCTTGAATTTTATAAGGCTGAAACAATGTTCTCTAGCCTGAACAACCAGGCTTAATTTAACCTTCCTTAACTGGGCTGAAGATACTAGGAGTCACAATCCAACCCTTCTGAAGAATATGAAGTAGAGGAGGATGGGAATGGCTCATCTTTTCAATAATAATGACAAGGCTATTATTCAACCAGTGTTTCCCAATCATGGCAACTTTAAGATATATGCATGTTGGCTGGGGAATTCTGGTAACTGGAATCCACACATCTTGAAGTTGCCAAGACTGTCCTAAACCGTTTAATTATTGTATTAAACAATGCCATTTTTCTTCATTTTAGCTTCAGTTTTGAATTGAGTGGGTTTTAAAAGAATTTAAACCAACAGTGCCACTTTCGGTGCAACAAGTATTAGGATACAAAGGCAGGAGGAAATAGATAAAGTTGCATATCAAATATAATAGTCAAGGTTCATGTACGTTCTCATTAAATCCCAGAAGAAGAGTTCAGTTGAACCATCACCGAAGGAAAACTGAATGATCCCATTCACTTACTTGGTGATCAGGTGCTGGCACATTTATTTCAGGAGGAGTTACCCCTGTGTCACTCCTGACTGACTAAAATAACAAAGGATTATATGAATTTCTTCCTCCAATGATGATAAATCATTGTACATAGGAGTCTAGCTGAGCCTTCCTGTCTCAGGACTTAGAAACACAATGGCAATAAAAGCATGTGACTTCTTTTCTCATAGGAATGTCCTCTAGGGAACCTTTAGCCAAGCATGGGAATGTCCCATAAATGTCCATTTAGAATAAATATATGGTCTACCACACCATTTGTCATACCTTTTTATGTCTTTCTTATATAGTCTATCAATTGTTCCCTCAGAAATTATTTGTTTCAGTGTGTCAAGTTTTAGACTATAACTTGTTAGTAGATCACAGATCTGATATTTCACTCTTAGTTGACCTCAACTTGAGTTGGCAGGCAAAACTCAGAGGTGATTTGGTTAGATTAGAATCTTTATTGTTTATGAAAGAATTCACGTGGTAAATGGTTGTCCATCTGGTGAAAAAAAATGCCAGGGACTTTTATATATTCTCAAAGGTTTACATTTGAGGATTTCCCCCCCTCCTTTTGAATAAATGGTTGCTTGGTCTGATGCTTGATGGACTTCTACTCAGGTACTTGTGGTATATTTAGATAATGGCCATTGCTAGTATAAGAATTGTTGATTCCCATTTTTCACCCTGAACCCTTTCGTAGTGGAACGCAAGAAGTGGAATTGAATAGGAAAAAGTCCTTTACGTAGGAGCATATCTCTAGCTGCTAGAGAGTCATTAAAATTCTGCCAACCATCAAATGTTATAGATGAACTAAATAGATATAATGTAAGGTGGACTGATGGGCAACTTGTAACAATCCTTTTTTATTCCTTACTAGCCACATATTTTGTGGAATGGAGGCCCAAAGTTGAGTTCATTGTTGGGCTGGTAAAAATGACCATCCATCCATCCATCCATTCTCCATCCATCCATGCAATCTGATGAACCCAACCCAACATAAGGCTGTTATGAAAACTTTTTAATTAGCTGTCCCATCATATTTACTATTAATTAAACTTTAAGCTGTCTGACTGCTCAATGATCGTAATTCAGCTGACATACAAACCCAGGAATATCAGTCTTACCAGTTTAAAGAATTTTCTAAAATTTGTTTTGGTAGGTCTCTCTTCTCCTTTGGACTTGGTTTCTGCAACTTCCTGGCTCCTTCTTTCATCTTTCACTGGGACTTCTGGAGATGCTTCAATTCTCTCAGTGTTTATCACTTCTATGTCATCTGTGGGAGTCTGCAATGATTCAAAAGAAGTGTTATCAAGGATGTGTGAATTCATCCAAGACATTTAGATCAGTCAAGGTGAGATTCAGAAGACCTTCACTCAGTGAGGCTGAAGAAGCAGACTAGGTGTCCTGCTTGAAGAGGAAGCAAATTAATTGATTCCAAGGCTCACACCTCTCAAAAATCAACACTACTAATTTCAGAGTCCCTGATCCAATCAGGTACTTCAGACTTAATGAGGAAAGAAAAATAGACACATCCTTAGTAATGTCAATTTATACTAATTGACAGTGGGTGGAAACATTTCTTTGGCACTAAGGGCTATGTTGCATTGTGCACCTCTTCTAAACGTTCTTTTGCCTATAATTCAGAAGTCATATTTTAAATTTAATTAGTAAAAAACTCTTAGAATGGAATCAGAGCTTTTTGCAGGCAGCCACTTATTGTCCTTATAATTATATTGTAAGATTCAGTGAGTCATTTTGTTACTGATTTTTTCCCATTAAAAAAAAATTAAATTGGATCCTATGCTTCACATACACACCCCTTCAGATTGAATTTTAGTGTACCATGACTAAGCCAATGTTATTGTAAATAAGATTCAGATTCAAATGGGCACCAGGAACAGTTCTATAGTTATGCTTTGCAATAAAGTTATGTTTTATTAATTTTATATGATGTTAAAAGTTTTAAGCCAGCCAGAGAAGTATAAATGAATTTGAGAAGCAAGGTAGAATGTTTAATAAGAATAAAGATTCAACAGTTTAAAGGTAGACTAAGACAATGAGAGAAGAAAGAGAAGGAGAAGAGAAGGAGAAGGAGGAGAAGGAGACATTGTGAAAAATGCTGGCTGCTGTCAAAATTAGTGCTCTGATATCAGATTTCTCTTTTCGCTTTCATTAGTATAATAAATGTTACCATGAATTTGACAATGTTATACCCTAGAGGCTATACTGTATTGTGCATATTAAGGATTAAGTACCTGTGCGTTGTGTGTATGAGGTAATTGTGTTACCAATAAAGGAGGATATTTATAGCTCAGGATTGAAATGAGGGGTCCTTGATGCTTCCTGAATTAGTCTGTTTTCTTGCAGACATTTCATTACTCAAACTAAGTTAACATCCTCAGTGCTAGATTCTATGATGTTCTTCTACTTTTTCATTTAAGAGTTATCAACAGAAATGTAGCGGGTAATTTTGTTAATTAATAAAATAGAAATAGTCCTAATTAAACTGGTTGAGAAAAGTGGCAGTTAATAGAAGCAGAGTTAATTCAATTAAAATTATAATTTAGTAAATTAGTGATTTTAAAGAAAACCGGAACACTTATCACTCATTATAATTATCTCATTATAATTATCTCATTATGTTATCACTGTGTCTGTTGCTAAAGTCTGTTTTTATTCTTTTATATGCAGTGCACTGTAATAATCCTGTAATACCATTTGATGACAGAAGAAACCACGATGTCAAATATAATCCAAGATTATATCAAATGCTTATATGCTGCTAATAATGGAAGCATATCATCACATTAAAATACGATACCACTGAAAGCAAACCTTTAATTTTTTTAAAAATAACCAGCTTCTCTTTCACACTCTCACTTCAACAGCTATATTTCTAATATTTCTTATTGTAACTCCATCTGTACACTATTTAGAAATTTTTATTTGCTCTGTAAAGCAGAAGACTTCTGTCACGCTTTACTTTTAAAAATAAAATAGTGTTTGAGATTCTCTTGAGAATATTGTATATATTTTTCCTGTCATAAAATGTTCACCCAGTGGGTTTAATGTCACTAGTGATACAGTTATATCCTGAGAGGGACCTTTGTGATCAAAGAAAATGAGAGATATTCAGGAAATCATTTGCTTTGAATTCATGCTTGACTTGAAATTCATTCATTGTCAGTTCTCGCACTGGTAGGATGGGGCACAAATGTTGGTGTTACAATGTCTATGCTGTAGATACCCTTGAGTAGATGCTGCAATTTTGTGACATTAAAGTGCAATTGCTGGACTTCAGCCTCCAGATCCAGATATTTTTTTTGCTCCATTTTTATGCAGATTCCAGCCAAGTAGCCACCAGAATCACCTAGGCCGGGGATGTCAAACTGGATTTCTTTGAGGGCCAGATCAGCATTGTAATTTTGTTTCATGAGCCGGCCAGGGTAGGGCGAGATAGGACAGACACCTCCTGTAGCACTCTGTTGGCCAAAATGGGACATGGGGGGGGGGGCATGCTCGGCCCACTTGTGCCCTGTTTTCAGCCTAGATGGCCTCCTGAAGCACTTTGCTGGTCAAAATAGGATGTGGGAGGGCTGTGTGCGCACAGCCCCACTGCATCCTATTTTGGCCAGCAAAGTGCTGCAGGAGGTTCTCCGGGCCAAATATGGGATGCAAAGGGACCGAGCAAGCTCCCATGCCTCATTTTGGCTGCCAGAAGCATGGAGGGCTGGTTCTTTACTATTTTCAGACTGGCCCTGAGGGCCAGTTTTAAGCACATCATGAGCCGATCCAGTCCACAGGCCTTGAGTTTGACATCCCTAACCTAGGCAGTCATGGTGTATCCATTCTACAGACATGTCTAGGCTAACAAAAGCAGAATTTCTAGACTTTATTCTTAGATGTGGCTGTTGATTGCATGCTCTCATTTTTCCATCAAACAAGCAAGGAGGTGACCCGGAGTGTTCTCAAAGATCTCTGTGACTTTATTTCTGATAGGATCTCGTGCTTGAACAGGGGGCTGGACTAGAGGACCACAAGGTCCCTTATAGCTCTATTCTGATTGATTGATTGATTCCTCTAAGAGAACAACAGCAACGGGGTATGTTGTATCTGTGATATATTTCCTTCAGGCTACACTGAATTGACGTCAAACCCAGGGTTTCCTCATTATCCAATCTGCCACCACACTGAACCACAGTGGCAATAATACATGATCAGCCTGCTTAGGTAACTCCTGGAAATGTGATTGCATAAAAAGTAGTGCATAAAAAGCATTAATTGTCTTTCTTGAAAATGCAGCTTTGTTTAAATAAAAATGTAGTCAGAAAAAATATTCCCAACAAATCATGGAAATTAATCAAACATCAGTTGACAAATTAAATAGGAATACAACAACAACAAAACTACTGATCAATTTAATTGTTCTTATATTGTCTTGTTTACAAAGTCTGTTACAGAACTTTGTTTTCAGATAATGCCAACAGCCTATTTGGTTGAAATATTCTGTATAAGGGATTACCAATTGCACACAGTTTATATATTTGTGATCTTTTATAGGTGGAAGATCTCTGTTCCATTACTTATTACATTGCAGATTATATCAGGATTCCAACGTTAGATTAATTCTGCCTTTGTTAACTCAACTAAATCAGTTCAGCATAGAAGAGAAAATCTATTTCCTGCTGACTGAGGTAGATGAACTTGTAACAGAATGAGTTGTGTTGTTTGCAGTCACCGTGAGGAAGATACGGATGCAGATGTTGACAGTACTGTTAATTTTAGGGGTTTTGAGTTGAACTGATATAGGCTGTTGTCATTTTATGAGTTTTGCCAAAAACCCATGGTTGCAAAGAAATGCACTACCAATAATAATTGCAAGTTCCAAGTGAGTGACTCTAGAATCCAAACATACCTTTTTCCAAAAGAATTTACTTATGGGTGTGGGAGTAGAAGAAGCTCTTTCCTTGGTCATCTCCTTGGGAGCCTCATTGGTGACAACCACAACTGCTGGGGCTGGTGGTTGTACTGGAGGTTCTGGAGGTTTCACAATTGGCTTCACTGCTGGACTTTCCTGAGCTGGAGGCACGTTTGTTT
Source organism: Myanophis thanlyinensis (assembly GCA_017656035.1). Taxonomy (NCBI): domain Eukaryota; kingdom Metazoa; phylum Chordata; class Lepidosauria; order Squamata; family Homalopsidae; genus Myanophis; species Myanophis thanlyinensis. The sequence goes on along the minus strand of JAEANM010000039.1, from coordinate 39,608 downwards.
CCGGTTTTGTAACAGGGACAACGGGGACAGGCTGTTCGGTTTGCTAAAAACATAATAAATCAAAAATTGTTCCGGAGAAGATGAACTTCAAAGACCATAAATGGAGAAACACATTTGCCTATAGTAAAAGACAAAAGAAGCTCAGAAAAAACATGGCATTCTGGCATCTTTTATTCCAGCACCCTCACACATTCATCCTTATCCACTAGAGCAGTGATGGCAAATCTTTTTGGCACTGAGTGCCCAAACTGTGTGTGCATGCTCAAACTGCAAGTTGCGCGTGCATGTGCAGCAGAGACCCAAAGACCACTGGCCAGCGGGAGGCACGCATGAATGCGCGGCAGAGACCAGAAGTGAAATTCAGCAGGTTCTAGCAAGTTCGCTAGAATCGGTAGTAAATTTTCTAAGCAGTTGTTCAAAGAAATCTCCTTTTGTTTTTTCCCACTTTACAGGGTTAATCCTGTAAGGAAGGCAGGAAAGAAACATTTTGGTGTTGTTTCTAGCCTAATCTTTATTGCCCTGCTTACAGAAAATGCCCACCCAGTCACATGACACCCCCCCCCAGCCATGCCCACCAAGCTACACCCACCAAACTGGTAGTAAAAAAAATGAATTCCACTACTGGCAGAGACCTGAAGACCAGCTGGCTGGTGGGAGGTGCATGGATGTGCACAGCAGAGACCCAAAGACCAGCTGGCCAGTAGGAGGCAGGGCATCCCAATACCAGCAGCTCTGCAGGAGGTGAGACCTATTTTTTCATGAGCTTCTGTTTCATCATTTTCAGGAAAACTTATGTTTCCTTGCAAATGACGGTGAGAAATGCCATGGACAAACACAGTGGAGTTGAGCTGGGATGACGGCACACATGCCCACAGAGAGGGCTCTGCGTGCCACCTCTGGCACACGTGCCATAGGTTTGCCACCACTGCACTAGAGGCTCACATGAGTCAGGTTATGAAAATAATGTAGACATCAATATGGGTGATCAAAAACTATAGAAATACGGTGCACAAATGGAAAACTCAGAATTGTCTGTATTGTTACTCACCTTGGTATTTGCTGTCTGTTGAACATCTTTTTTTGCCTAAAACGATGTAAAATACACAAACACAGAGAGAAATCATGTGGGCATTTTCATTCTCTAAGAATAGAAGTGGCTGTCCTGATATTTAAGGATGGAGGGATCCAGGCACTGCACAGGGTTTGACATGGTGAAGCCATTATATAAAGAAGAATATGCTGGGTATATTTCCAGCATTTCTCTGACATTCTGAAATGTTGAGTTGTGTATCCTAAATTGTCACAGGGGGTGAACTGGAGTATGAAACTGAAAACATGATGTAGCTAAACTAAAATCATCTTGGAATGATGGATAGAGAAAATTCCTAAGGAGTTTTTCTTCTGTCATCTCATGCAGGCGAAAGATTGGAAAGACAAGTCAGAAAAATGGAAGGACTTCATATAATGAAACCAGTCTGGATGGCCTACAGATATGTATGGTATGTCCTTCAATCTCCAGAACTTTCTATGGAGGTTCTCAGTCATCCAGATCATGGTTCTCCCAAAGGTATTCTTTTTTTTTCTTCAAGAGGCAACTGGGCTGTCTTGTTTTTCTTTGAAGATGTTTTGCTTCTCGTCCAATAAGCTTCTTCAGCTCTGACTGAATTCGTCTCCAGAATTCTAGCTTAGCCAGGCTATTGCTGAGAATTTTGGTAGCTGATATCCAGATGGATTTAATTGGGATAGGCTAACATAGTTAAGCTTTGCAATTTGGTATCACAAACAGGAAAGCTTCAAAAGGAAGGAATGTGAACAATACAGCAATCAATGTCTTGTCATCCTAATGGTTAAATGTCTCCAACTGCAGAGACAGTATGGGTCTCATTACCAGCAGGAGATGTTGAATGGAATATTATATGCTCGGCCAGTTGTGCTTTTGTTCCAATGTTCTTCTGAATCTGCGTGAACTTACAATGATTTCACCATATCAGCAATAAAAAAGGAAACGCTTATATATCAATATTAGTATTTGATATTAGGCAATGTCACTGCTTTGGGGTTCAAATTAGTTTTATGATGTAATCCCTCCCCCCCCAAAAAGAAAATGTTATGAGGAGGTGAGAATATCTGAAGCAAATCTGTATGCATTATTTTGGGATTATGCAGTATCTTAGATTAAGAGACTGCATCAATTCAGGTACTTTGTAAAGGTTAGATGAGGACACCATTGAGTAGAGATGGCCTTGTGGTAACTAAATGGACACTGTCTTGGGAAGCTAATAGGAGTTGATTGGTTCTGCAACTCCTCTTGGCAACCATACAAAACTGGTGCCACCCTTTTTTCTCTCCCAAGAACATGTTTTACATGAGCAGTATATAACCTGTTATCCTGAGTTTTGTGATGGTGTCCCATCCAAGGACCAAACAGCCCCAACTGTGCTTGCTTTTGAGTCCAGACAAACTCAGCAGTGCTGACCATGGGAAACTCATTTCCCAGGAAATGAGACTCTACGCCAAGACAATCCTTCATGTCTTCATCTTATAAAGCAGCCTTCCTGGTATTGGTGCCATTATGATGCTGGAATTCAAGGAGTTGTGCTTGCAACACATTAAATGTTACCAGGTTAGGGCAAGTTGTTTTAAAATTTCCTAAAATGAGCTCTTGGTTCTATGATCAGTGTAGCTCCTTTTAGATGGAGCTTGAATTAACTGGGCCTAACACATTTTTGATATTGAAGAAATTTATTCAGTTTCGTTTTCTTCAATCCAGGTCTAACAGGATTGAAAAACAAAGGTATTTGAGCCTTCCTTCCTTCCTTCCTTCCTTCCTTCTTCATGCTTTGTTTTCAACATTTCAAAGAGAAGGAAAGACAGTCACACAGTTCAGCTTCAAATTGCTTTGTGGAGTGAAACTGGCAGAATTGCTCTAAGTTCTGGTTAGAGTGACACAGGTTTTGTTAGTGAGATAGATTTAGTAACAAAATGGGCTTAGTAACAAAATGGATTAGAAAACAGCAATGAATGTGCAGTCAGTGGGAACTTCCATCCACCGAACCCTGAATTCACATATATTAATGGAGAGATAAATATTCAGGATTATCATGACACTTCCCTGCTGCCAAATTATATCATTGTCAAAGACAGCAACAATCCTAAACAAATGTCCAACTGAACATTTGCTTTCCAGTAAGTAAGTCTAGCTGCGGGCATGCTTGCATTCAGGATAAGCAGATTTAAAAGTTATTTGTTGTTATTCAGGGTTCTAGATCTGTGTGTTACTCTCCCATACCAACCTTATGTCTAAACAGTTTGCTAAATGTACTATGTCCTAGTCGGGGGCTGTCTGGCTTCTTTTTCTTGGTACTTTTGACAAGGGAATCAGTTGTTGTCTTCTCCGCAAGCTGCCCACCGTGGCCTGTTTGAGATCCCTTTGTGTGACATCAATCAAAGTTGAATTTTCATTGCATCCTCTATTTTCCTTTTGCCCATTACAGCCATCAGCAATTGTTTGTGCATTTATAAAATTCAATACTCATATCCACAAACCTCACTTCACCGAAGAGAATTCTATATTTGGATAGGTACTATATAACACTGCATTTTTTTTTCAATTACAGGTAGCCCTCAACTTACAACCACAATCGAGATCAAAATTTCTGTTGCTAAGTGAGTTTTGCCTCATTTTAGGACATTTCTCGCCACTGTCATTAAGCGAATCACCACAGTTGATAAGTTAGTAACACAATGGTTAAGTGGCTTCCCCGTTGATTTTGCTTGTCAAAAGGTTGCAAAAAGAATGACTTTGGGACACAGCTATGGACATAAGTACGAGGCAGTTGCCAAAAATCTGAATTTTGATCACATGATCAATAATCATGGGGATACTACAAAGGTCGTAAGTACGAAAAACATTCATAATTCACTTTTTTCAGTGCCATTGTGCCACTAAATGAACTGTTATAAGTCTAGGATTACCTGTATTTTCAACCATATATTATTTGAGCGTACATTTAGCTAGCAAAAAATCCACACTTATCTACCACTGAACTCTTGCTCTACCATGGCACACCTTAGATAATTTGTGGCTAGTTTTTGAGGATATATAATAAACCAGTGGGACACCATGTTCTCACTATAATCTTTTATGGATACCTGGCATTCTCTAAGGACTCTATATTGCAACAAAAATCAATAAAAACCCAGGCAAGGACAATTTTACTTAACTGTGGAGATCTTATAAACCACTCAGAAACCATTGTTGGTCCTAACAATGAAATAGAGAGTAGCAGGTTATTTGTAAAATTACCCCAATGCATGTAATCCTGCTTATAGAGCATAAGATCACCTTTGAGAAATCCTTAATAAAGAATTCCTTCATAAATTCCTTAATAAAGAGTATTTTTGATTATGGCTTCAAATATTTGACTTGAGCCTGGCATATTGTAGACCTTAAAGTAAGGTTTCTTCATTGGGGCTTTTCAAGAGACAATATTCATTCCAAATTTATAACACTGCTGAATGTGTATTGTACGCTTTTCACCTTTCCTCTTGTAAGTACATAGCTTTGTCAGAAGACAAAAATATTATGAAAAATATCAGCTGTGGATTTCCAACAGAGTAGAAACCAAGAAGTCAGAGTTGTTGAGATCTGGGTGGCATATCAGTTCAATATATTGTTAAATAAAACCATTTTTTCCCCAGAAACTCACAACCTACATGCTACCCTGTTCTTCCATTTTATTTTTATCACAACATTGAGTTATAGGAAAAGCTGAGATAATGGACAGGGAAAAGAGGCCTCCAACTTTGGGGCAAGTCTAACTTCCAAACTGATTGCCTCATCCTGCTTCACCTCAGATGGTTGGTCCCAGATGTATCTGTGGAACCATCATTCTTGTGCACAATCTGGTATTGAACTAGACAACTCGTGATCTGTTGGGTCATTGTTTCAGAGCTATTTCCTTATTTAAACAGAAAAAAAAAGACCATTGGCCAAAAAGCAGAGGGAGTGGGAGTGGGAGTGATTACCAACTTCCTCCCATCTTCCCCATTGATTTTCCTTGTAGGAAGCTGGCAAGGAGTCTTGGAAATGACAATCCTGTGACCATAGTTGACCACAGCAGTGTGGTGGTATGATAAAACACTGAAGGGGCCACAACTTTGCCAAGTTTCAATCCCAACAAGGGTCATGGGTTTTGGATTTTGGACATTTACTGTTTTTAATTTTTAACTGTAATTTTTTTAATTTATCAGCTCATTTAATTGTTTTAAATTGGTTTTTAGATTTTGTTTATGTATTTTTACCTGCTGTACACCGCCCCGAGTCCCTAGGGAGAGGGGGCGGTATATAAATTTAAATAAATCTAAATCTAAATCTACTGTTAACTAGTCCCTTTGATGAAAGGGTCCCTTTGATGAAATTTTGATGAAAAATTGTTGCCCTGTGAGTTTTGCCAAATTGGAGGTTACAGGCAATCAAAAGGACACAAGGGTTTTAGTAGATGAGGCAGTAGCCTTACCAAAACCCTTTCTAGGTGTAGAAATAAACCACTAGAGACTTAGTTCTTACAACAATGGAAACCACAATGAAACAGATGAGTAAAGCTAGTCATCATGAGCATCATGCTTAATGAGAATTGAACTCAGCTCCTTGCCTGACATAATTTACAATAGCTTTCCCCAGGCTATCAGCCTCCACTTGGTCCAGTGTGGCCTCCAAGAATAATAAGGCAATTCTGAAGGTAAAATAAATGAGGATCATATATGCAGTTCTGAACATCACACGAGTAGATCAAATAAGTGAAATGAAATAAGTAAAATAATGCAAATTAAACCACGCATACAGTTTAAAATCACCCAGCTTCATATCAGATGCAGTGCTTTCCCATTTAGGTTGAGTTGTGTGTATAAATCAATCCTGGAATACCCAAGAATACCCCCAAGAAAACCCTCAAATGTTGAATTTGCAAGGAGAAAGACACTCACCTTATCCTCGGTGTCACACTTGGAATCAGCTTTGCTTGGTGAAACCTTTCAAGACAAATATCATCCTTTAAATGTGCAGTTTAAAAACAAAACACTCCAAATCTTGTCACTGTTTTTGATTGACAGGCAAAGGGAATTAGGAGGACATCCTTTTAAAATACAGAGATATAGACTAAAATGAAGGCATTTCCAACTGTATGTGAAGCAAACATCTGGTAAAGTTACATTTTTCCTTCAGATAATCAAATTGGACAGACATCTATCACAATAGAAATTGGAAGGGGTTCTTTTTTTTTTCAGAAAAAGTCATCAACACTATTTATTTATTTATTTAAATTTATATACCGCCCCTCTCCCAAGAAGGGACTCGGGTGGTGTACAACCATTTAAAACACCAACAATAAATTAAACAATTAAAAACAGATTAAAAGAATTAACACTAGATGGCAGAACAACTGCTGCCTATGAGGAATAAATTAATTCATGTTGTTCACAAGTCATTCGTAAAGCCCAAGGCACAAGAACGACGTATGGAGTTACTTCTGAGTAGTTTCTTTATTGTTATTCACCCATACCACCTAAAGCAACTCTTTGTCCAACATGGATAGACTCTGTGAACTGCCAGGGAGTGGCCATCTTAACTCTCTTCCTGCCACTCAAACTGTCCAAGCTGTGCTGCCTCTTTGACCTTTGGAAGCAACTCCTCCTTCCTGGGATTCCAGACTACATTCCACCACATCAATCCAGTTATACACATTTTGTTAACTATTGTCCCGCTTTCAGTGAAAGAGAAAACAAAGAACCCACGTTAATACTTAGCAGCTATGCTTAGCACAGTAATCCCAGCTATTATCTTCTGGCGAACCACTCTTGGAAAAAAAATATTACCAGTCTTGATCAAATTTTGATTCCTTCCAGCAATTGTTTACATTTTCTTACATTCTGTCCTCAAACTACATAATGCATATGCAAAAGGGAACACCCCACCCCAAAAGAAGCTTGACTGAATTCATGTGATTTTTAACATTAATCTTAAGGGTCAACCTTCATGCTGTTTAGAAGTTCTGTACAGATTGAACTTCATGAGCATTTATTTTTGAATAAAAGTCTTAGTGCAAATTTTATTCTTTCATAGATACTGTAATTTTTCATGGTGCCTAACTAAAAATCCTGCTCTTGAGAAAGCAGATTTATTTATTTATCTAAGACTGCCCAATTTACACACTCTGTGTGGCTTACAACATAAACATTCCGCAATGTTTTAATTGTGGAAACCCCCATCAGAATATATCTGATAATTTTGACTTGATTTTCCAAATTAATGACTAAAAACCACAACCTTTCAAAGTCAGTTAACTTAAGTTCCTCTATAATAGCCTTCCTCAATTTCACACTGTGACTCCAAAGATTTCTAATTAAGATGATCCTTCCCGAAAGCTAGGGAATCCCAGTCCTATATAACTCTTGGGTGCCAGTCTGGGGAAAATTATTCTACAAGTTCATTACTTCTTCTAAAACAGAAGCTTTGCTTTTCACATTGTCTAGCAAGCACAGCCAGCCACACTCTCTTCTTATCTGCCATATATGATTTCACATTCAATCTTTGTGACAGTCACTTTTCTGCTGCTGTCATTGCCCCTTTTAAATTTTCAAGGAAGGAAGGACGGAAGGAAGGAAGGAAAAGATTGATAGCAAATTTGTGCAACAATTCATCTCAGTTAGATAGGGAAAATCCAATGACAGCTTACCAGTGTTTTGAAGAAGCTCATGATGTTATTATCTGTCCTAGTTCCTCTATTAATGTTCTCTGTTTTATTCTCTTCCTGGGCAAGATCCTCAGAAGCCAAGCAATTGGGAACTGCTATATCCTGTTGCAGAGTGGTTTGGTTGCTTTCATCTACTAAATCCTGCATCAAAAGAAAGCATGTTTCGTTCAGATCCTAACTTATTGAATGCCAAACAGATTTGTAAAAGTAATCTGTTTGCCACTCGTATCGTGTTGCTCTACAAAAGAGAGTCATAATTCCATCCATATTTCTTCAGCCTACATATCCAGAACAATTGGTCGTTTATGTAGTCAATGTTGAAAATATGCACATTTGCCGTTGAAGTTGGAGGGACATTGTTCGGAATCACAGAGAACAACAAATGCAAGAAGCAGGGTTGCATATGACTAAACACAGATCCTCATTCCAAGCAACTGAATATTAAATACTAAACTCCACATGACTGCAGTTTTGAACTCTGAATTCTGAGGGTTATTATAGTACCAGACAGAGGGTTTGGAAAGCTCAGTTTATAAAATTTGATTTGCTTAGCATTTGCTTAAATCTAGCTAAAACTTTAATACTGATGCAGCATGGAAATGTTCTCTTGATGATTGTTTACATTTTAAAAATATTAATTTCTGCAACTGTAAAGATTTTTGAACAAAAATATATTGTTTGAGTTTGAATTAAATGGTAAAAAGCACAAAAGTGCCTTATATTGTGAAGACCAATTGATAGTTTCTGGGATAAACCATAAGAGACTAAGGAGCAAAAATAAATTCAAAACTATCTTGATAGGTCAAAAACGGACTGAAATAATACCAGAATGGAGAAAATAAAATAAATAGATATAGAAGAGAGGTTTTCTCTTTTTCTTTTCATGCCTTCAAATCAGTATTGACTCTTGGCAACTGCCTGGATCAATTCTTGTAGTTTTCTTGATTTCAGAACTGGTTTTTCCTTACCTCTTTCCTAGGGCTGAGAGAGAGTGGCTGGCCCAGCTGACTTTGTGTCTAAAGTGGGAGCAGAAGTCTGATATCTCAATTTCTGGTATGGTGCCTTTAATCACTACACCAGACTGGCTCAAGAGAGAGGATACTGGGCTTGAAATAGGACATGTGAAAAAATCTTGGAACTGCAGCTATACCCAAGTTGAATATGTGTCAGTTATATGACATGGTTGAAAACAAGATAAGTGTCAGGCATGAAAGACCAGATCTATGTGTAAAGTGCAATTAAGCAGATTTTTTGCTACAAACCAAATGCATAGGAATGTTCTCAACACCTGGTTAGATTAAGAGCCAACAGCACTCAAAGTCAAATTTGTGGCTACATAGAGATTCTATCTAGGCCATTCCTTCTTTTAACTCCGCCCCCACTTCCTGGTTCTTCTCCTACAGCAAGTGCCATTTCAGGCAATATCAATGTAAGCATAGCTTCACATAGCAAAATTGCTCAGCTCTATTCTAGCTCAGTCAAGACCCCAAACAAGCTTACAGAAAGATAATTCGAGTGTGAAGTTTTTAATTAGTCAGTGTATTTTTTTTTTGTATTGTATAGTAATCTTCCTCTCTCAGGAAATTCTATGTAACACACAGTAACTATACGTTAAGAAGAGTATGAGTGGTCCGTTCATGCACGTTTGAATACTTGTGTGTCTACCTTATCTTTCTCATTTTATTCCACCTTGCTTTTCAACAATACCAGAGATACTGATGTTTGAAGCAAATAAACATGTTTTCTTCTACTTTGTACAGATGAACAAAGTAAAATACACTCAGAAATGGACACTCAACAAAAGTTCAGTTTTGACAGCTGCTCTCTGCCCACTTACTCCCTTCTCTTTTGTTGCATACAAGCTCAACAATTCCTAATTAATTTCAAAGTTGCCAACATTTTACAAATGATGAAAGCAGCATCATTGTCTACTTGTAACATTCTCTGTCATACACATAGACAGAGAAAGAGAGAAAAACACAGGATTGCACATATTGTATTTCTGCTGTGTTAATTTACTGTTTCTAAAAGTTTACAAAACTGGATAGATTCAGAGCACATTCTTTAGATGGACAGGCCCTAGGCTGCTTAGGTTTTAACAAATACACATCCTACTTTCTTTGGTTAAAAATAATCACAAAAACTAGTAAAGAAGGATTACAATATGCAGAGATAATATCATAAAAATACAATGAAAATGTTTTTTCTCTTCCATTTAATCATGTCCAATTCTCAGAGATTGCCCTGACGTATCTCTGCAGTACAAATTGTCCTCAACTTACAATTATTTGTTTAGTGGCCATTCAAAGTTACAATGGTGCTGAAAAAGGTGACTTATGGCCATTTTTCACACTTATGATGGCTACAGTCATGTGATCTCACAGACATATGATCAAAAGTCAGATGCTTGGCGTCAGGCATTTTTTTATTTTAGCAATTATGGTAAGGTAAAGGTAAATGTCCCGGGATCCTGTGATCATCTTTTGTGACCTTCTGACAAGCAAAGTTAATAGGAAAGCCAAATTCACTGAACAACTGTGTTACTAACTTAACCACCGTGGTGATTCACTTAACAACTATGGCAAGAAACACCATAAAAAGAGGCAAAATTCACTTAACAAAATTCTGCTTAGCAACAGAAATTTGGAGTTCAGTTGTGGAAATAGGTCAAGAACCACTTGTATTCTTGGAAAGGTTTTTCAGAAATAGTTCTCCATTGCTCCTTTTTAGGACTGAGAAAGTGTGACCGGATCAAGATCACCCAGCTGACCTGTTTCTAGCCTGATGCCTTAACCACTATACCGAAGTGGGTCTCACCATAAGAGTACAACTACCATAATTGCTAGAGTTGGGAACGACTAGCATGTATGTGTGAGGGGAACCTTTATCTTTACCATACTGTAATGTTCATTAAGCAAAGAAAAAAATAGAAGTTAAAAAGATGCAATCCTGAGAATAGAAAAAAACAAAAACAAAGAAAAGGCAATCACTTAATCAGTTCATGTTCACATCTCTAACAATCAAAAGTCAAATCAAATCAAATCAAATCAAATTTTATTCATCACATGCATAGTCATACATGGTACAAAATGCAGTGAAGAAATGTGTATTAAGTCCTTTTTAAGTCCTTCTTAAAAAAGCTACAGTACTATAAAAGAGACATAAAAGTCCCCTAGTAAACTTTCAAGCTAATTTCACAGAAAGGTAGAATTAGGCCAAACCAGAGGTGAAATCCAGCAATTTCTAGCAGGTTCGCTAGAACCGGCAGTAAATTTTCTAAGCAGTTTGGAGAACCAGCTGTTAGAAGAAATCTCCTTTTGTTTTTTTCCACTTTACAGGGTTAATTCTGTAAGGAAGGCAGGAAAAAAACATTCTGGTGTTGTTTCTAGCCCTGCTTACAGAAACTGCCCACCCAGTCACATGACCCACCCAGCCACGCCCACCAAGCCATGCCCACAGAACCGGTAGTAAAAAAAAAAATGAATTCCACCACTGGGCCAAACCCTTGCTTTGACGTGTCTAAGGAAGGAGTATCTTTAAATGTCCTCAGGTCAAGCTAGGGAACGGAGTGGCCCAGAGTTCACAAAAATGTTTTATTTTATTTTTTAAAAAAATTGGAACAGATAACAATGAAAAACTTATCTTTTTTTTCATGCCTTTTAACAAACGTTTGTTAAAAGGCATGAAAAAAAAGATAAGTTTTTCATTGTTATCTGTTCCAATTTTTTTAAAAAATAAAATAAAACATTTTTGTGAACTCTGGGCCACTCCGTTCCCTAGCTTGACCTGAGGACATTTAAAGATACTCCTTCCTTAGACACGTCAAAGCAAGGGTTTGGCCCAGTGGTGGAATTCATTTTTTTTTTTACTACCGGTTCTGTGGGCATGGCTTGGTGGGCGTGGCTGGGTGGGTCATGTGACTGGGTGGGCAGTTTCTGTAAGCAGGGCTAGAAACAACACCAGAATGTTTTTTTCCTGCCTTCCTTACAGAATTAACCCTGTAAAGTGGAAAAAAACAAAAGGAGATTTCTTCTAACAGCTGGTTCTCCAAACTGCTTAGAAAATTTACTGCCGGTTCTAGCGAACCTGCTAGAAATTGCTGGATTTCACCTCTGGTTTGGCCTAATTCTACCTTTCTGTGAAATTAGCTTGAAAGTTTACTAGGGGACTTTTATGTCTCTTTTATAGTACTGTAGCTTTTTTAAGAAGGACTTAAAAAGGACTTAATACACATTTCTTCACTGCATTTTGTACCATGTATGACTATGCATGTGATGAATAAAATTTGATTTGATTTGATTTGATTTGACTTTTGATTGTTAGAGATGTGAACATGAACTGATTAAGTGATTGCCTTTTCTTTGTTTTTGTTTTTTTCTATTCTCAGGATTGCATCTTTTTAACTTCTATTTTTTTCTTTGCTTAATGAACATTACAGTATGGTAAAGATAAAGGTTCCCCTCACACATACATGCTAGTCGTTCCCAACTCTAGCAATTATGGTAGTTGTACTCTTATGGTGAGACCCACTTCGGTATAGTGGTTAAGGCATCAGGCTAGAAACAGGTCAGCTGGGTGATCTTGATCCGGTCACACTTTCTCAGTCCTAAAAAGGAGCAATGGAGAACTATTTCTGAAAAACCTTTCCAAGAATACAAGTGGTTCTTGACCTATTTCCACAACTGAACTCCAAATTTCTGTTGCTAAGCAGAATTTTGTTAAGTGAATTTTGCCTCTTTTTATGGTGTTTCTTGCCATAGTTGTTAAGTGAATCACCACGGTGGTTAAGTTAGTAACACAGTTGTTCAGTGAATTTGGCTTTCCTATTAACTTTGCTTGTCAGAAGGTCACAAAAGATGATCACAGGATCCCGGGACATTTACCTTTACCTTACCATAATTGCTAAAATAAAAAAATGCCTGACGCCAAGCATCTGACTTTTGATCATATGTCTGTGAGATCACATGACTGTAGCCATCATAAGTGTGAAAAATGGCCATAAGTCACCTTTTTCAGCACCATTGTAACTTTGAATGGCCACTAAACAAATAATTGTAAGTTGAGGACAATTTGTACTGCAGAGATACGTCAGGGCAATCTCTGAGAATTGGACATGATTAAATGGAAGAGAAAAAACATTTTCATTGTATTTTTATGATATTATCTCTGCATATTGTAATCCTTCTTTACTAGTTTTTGTGATTATTTTTAACCAAAGAAAGTAGGATGTGTATTTGTTAAAACCTAAGCAGCCTAGGGCCTGTCCATCTAAAGAATGTGCTCTGAATCTATCCAGTTTTGTAAACTTTTAGAAACAGTAAATTAACACAGCAGAAATACAATATGTGCAATCCTGTGTTTTTCTCTCTTTCTCTGTCTATGTGTATGACAGAGAATGTTACAAGTAGACAATGATGCTGCTTTCATCATTTGTAAAATGTTGGCAACTTTGAAATTAATTAGGAATTGTTGAGCTTGTATGCAACAAAAGAGAAGGGAGTAAGTGGGCAGAGAGCAGCTGTCAAAACTGAACTTTTGTTGAGTGTCCATTTCTGAGTGTATTTTACTTTGTTCATCTGTACAAAGTAGAAGAAAACATGTTTATTTGCTTCAAACATCAGTATCTCTGGTATTGTTGAAAAGCAAGGTGGAATAAAATGAGAAAGATAAGGTAGACACACAAGTATTCAAACGTGCATGAACGGACCACTCATACTCTTCTTAACGTATAGTTACTGTGTGTTACATAGAATTTCCTGAGAGAGGAAGATTACTATACAATACAAAAAAAAAATACACTGACTAATTAAAAACTTCACACTCGAATTATCTTTCTGTAAGCTTGTTTGGGGTCTTGACTGAGCTAGAATAGAGCTGAGCAATTTTGCTATGTGAAGCTATGCTTACATTGATATTGCCTGAAATGGCACTTGCTGTAGGAGAAGAACCAGGAAGTGGGGGCGGAGTTAAAAGAAGGAATGGCCTAGATAGAATCTCTATGTAGCCACAAATTTGACTTTGAGTGCTGTTGGCTCTTAATCTAACCAGGTGTTGAGAACATTCCTATGCATTTGGTTTGTAGCAAAAAATCTGCTTAATTGCACTTTACACATAGATCTGGTCTTTCATGCCTGACACTTATCTTGTTTTCAACCATGTCATATAACTGACACATATTCAACTTGGGTATAGCTGCAGTTCCAAGATTTTTTCACATGTCCTATTTCAAGCCCAGTATCCTCTCTCTTGAGCCAGTCTGGTGTAGTGATTAAAGGCACCATACCAGAAATTGAGATATCAGACTTCTGCTCCCACTTTAGACACAAAGTCAGCTGGGCCAGCCACTCTCTCTCAGCCCTAGGAAAGAGGTAAGGAAAAACCAGTTCTGAAATCAAGAAAACTACAAGAATTGATCCAGGCAGTTGCCAAGAGTCAATACTGATTTGAAGGCATGAAAAGAAAAAGAGAAAACCTCTCTTCTATATCTATTTATTTTATTTTCTCCATTCTGGTATTATTTCAGTCCGTTTTTGACCTATCAAGATAGTTTTGAATTTATTTTTGCTCCTTAGTCTCTTATGGTTTATCCCAGAAACTATCAATTGGTCTTCACAATATAAGGCACTTTTGTGCTTTTTACCATTTAATTCAAACTCAAACAATATATTTTTGTTCAAAAATCTTTACAGTTGCAGAAATTAATATTTTTAAAATGTAAACAATCATCAAGAGAACATTTCCATGCTGCATCAGTATTAAAGTTTTAGCTAGATTTAAGCAAATGCTAAGCAAATCAAATTTTATAAACTGAGCTTTCCAAACCCTCTGTCTGGTACTATAATAACCCTCAGAATTCAGAGTTCAAAACTGCAGTCATGTGGAGTTTAGTATTTAATATTCAGTTGCTTGGAATGAGGATCTGTGTTTAGTCATATGCAACCCTGCTTCTTGCATTTGTTGTTCTCTGTGATTCCGAACAATGTCCCTCCAACTTCAACGGCAAATGTGCATATTTTCAACATTGACTACATAAACGACCAATTGTTCTGGATATGTAGGCTGAAGAAATATGGATGGAATTATGACTCTCTTTTGTAGAGCAACACGATACGAGTGGCAAACAGATTACTTTTACAAATCTGTTTGGCATTCAATAAGTTAGGATCTGAACGAAACATGCTTTCTTTTGATGCAGGATTTAGTAGATGAAAGCAACCAAACCACTCTGCAACAGGATATAGCAGTTCCCAATTGCTTGGCTTCTGAGGATCTTGCCCAGGAAGAGAATAAAACAGAGAACATTAATAGAGGAACTAGGACAGATAATAACATCATGAGCTTCTTCAAAACACTGGTAAGCTGTCATTGGATTTTCCCTATCTAACTGAGATGAATTGTTGCACAAATTTGCTATCAATCTTTTCCTTCCTTCCTTCCGTCCTTCCTTCCTTGAAAATTTAAAAGGGGCAATGACAGCAGCAGAAAAGTGACTGTCACAAAGATTGAATGTGAAATCATATATGGCAGATAAGAAGAGAGTGTGGCTGGCTGTGCTTGCTAGACAATGTGAAAAGCAAAGCTTCTGTTTTAGAAGAAGTAATGAACTTGTAGAATAATTTTCCCCAGACTGGCACCCAAGAGTTATATAGGACTGGGATTCCCTAGCTTTCGGGAAGGATCATCTTAATTAGAAATCTTTGGAGTCACAGTGTGAAATTGAGGAAGGCTATTATAGAGGAACTTAAGTTAACTGACTTTGAAAGGTTGTGGTTTTTAGTCATTAATTTGGAAAATCAAGTCAAAATTATCAGATATATTCTGATGGGGGTTTCCACAATTAAAACATTGCGGAATGTTTATGTTGTAAGCCACACAGAGTGTGTAAATTGGGCAGTCTTAGATAAATAAATAAATCTGCTTTCTCAAGAGCAGGATTTTTAGTTAGGCACCATGAAAAATTACAGTATCTATGAAAGAATAAAATTTGCACTAAGACTTTTATTCAAAAATAAATGCTCATGAAGTTCAATCTGTACAGAACTTCTAAACAGCATGAAGGTTGACCCTTAAGATTAATGTTAAAAATCACATGAATTCAGTCAAGCTTCTTTTGGGGTGGGGTGTTCCCTTTTGCATATGCATTATGTAGTTTGAGGACAGAATGTAAGAAAATGTAAACAATTGCTGGAAGGAATCAAAATTTGATCAAGACTGGTAATATTTTTTTTCCAAGAGTGGTTCGCCAGAAGATAATAGCTGGGATTACTGTGCTAAGCATAGCTGCTAAGTATTAACGTGGGTTCTTTGTTTTCTCTTTCACTGAAAGCGGGACAATAGTTAACAAAATGTGTATAACTGGATTGATGTGGTGGAATGTAGTCTGGAATCCCAGGAAGGAGGAGTTGCTTCCAAAGGTCAAAGAGGCAGCACAGCTTGGACAGTTTGAGTGGCAGGAAGAGAGTTAAGATGGCCACTCCCTGGCAGTTCACAGAGTCTATCCATGTTGGACAAAGAGTTGCTTTAGGTGGTATGGGTGAATAACAATAAAGAAACTACTCAGAAGTAACTCCATACGTCGTTCTTGTGCCTTGGGCTTTACGAATGACTTGTGAACAACATGAATTAATTTATTCCTCATAGGCAGCAGTTGTTCTGCCATCTAGTGTTAATTCTTTTAATCTGTTTTTAATTGTTTAATTTATTGTTGGTGTTTTAAATGGTTGTACACCACCCGAGTCCCTTCTTGGGAGAGGGGCGGTATATAAATTTAAATAAATAAATAAATAGTGTTGATGACTTTTTCTGAAAAAAAAAAGAACCCCTTCCAATTTCTATTGTGATAGATGTCTGTCCAATTTGATTATCTGAAGGAAAAATGTAACTTTACCAGATGTTTGCTTCACATACAGTTGGAAATGCCTTCATTTTAGTCTATATCTCTGTATTTTAAAAGGATGTCCTCCTAATTCCCTTTGCCTGTCAATCAAAAACAGTGACAAGATTTGGAGTGTTTTGTTTTTAAACTGCACATTTAAAGGATGATATTTGTCTTGAAAGGTTTCACCAAGCAAAGCTGATTCCAAGTGTGACACCGAGGATAAGGTGAGTGTCTTTCTCCTTGCAAATTCAACATTTGAGGGTTTTCTTGGGGGTATTCTTGGGTATTCCAGGATTGATTTATACACACAACTCAACCTAAATGGGAAAGCACTGCATCTGATATGAAGCTGGGTGATTTTAAACTGTATGCGTGGTTTAATTTGCATTATTTTACTTATTTCATTTCACTTATTTGATCTACTCGTGTGATGTTCAGAACTGCATATATGATCCTCATTTATTTTACCTTCAGAATTGCCTTATTATTCTTGGAGGCCACACTGGACCAAGTGGAGGCTGATAGCCTGGGGAAAGCTATTGTAAATTATGTCAGGCAAGGAGCTGAGTTCAATTCTCATTAAGCATGATGCTCATGATGACTAGCTTTACTCATCTGTTTCATTGTGGTTTCCATTGTTGTAAGAACTAAGTCTCTAGTGGTTTATTTCTACACCTAGAAAGGGTTTTGGTAAGGCTACTGCCTCATCTACTAAAACCCTTGTGTCCTTTTGATTGCCTGTAACCTCCAATTTGGCAAAACTCACAGGGCAACAATTTTTCATCAAAATTTCATCAAAGGGACCCTTTCATCAAAGGGACTAGTTAACAGTAGATTTAGATTTAGATTTATTTAAATTTATATACCGCCCCCTCTCCCTAGGGACTCGGGGCGGTGTACAGCAGGTAAAAATACATAAACAAAATCTAAAAACCAATTTAAAACAATTAAATGAGCTGATAAATTAAAAAAATTACAGTTAAAAATTAAAAACAGTAAATGTCCAAAATCCAAAACCCATGACCCTTGTTGGGATTGAAACTTGGCAAAGTTGTGGCCCCTTCAGTGTTTTATCATACCACCACACTGCTGTGGTCAACTATGGTCACAGGATTGTCATTTCCAAGACTCCTTGCCAGCTTCCTACAAGGAAAATCAATGGGGAAGATGGGAGGAAGTTGGTAATCACTCCCACTCCCACTCCCTCTGCTTTTTGGCCAATGGTCTTTTTTTTTCTGTTTAAATAAGGAAATAGCTCTGAAACAATGACCCAACAGATCACGAGTTGTCTAGTTCAATACCAGATTGTGCACAAGAATGATGGTTCCACAGATACATCTGGGACCAACCATCTGAGGTGAAGCAGGATGAGGCAATCAGTTTGGAAGTTAGACTTGCCCCAAAGTTGGAGGCCTCTTTTCCCTGTCCATTATCTCAGCTTTTCCTATAACTCAATGTTGTGATAAAAATAAAATGGAAGAACAGGGTAGCATGTAGGTTGTGAGTTTCTGGGGAAAAAATGGTTTTATTTAACAATATATTGAACTGATATGCCACCCAGATCTCAACAACTCTGACTTCTTGGTTTCTACTCTGTTGGAAATCCACAGCTGATATTTTTCATAATATTTTTGTCTTCTGACAAAGCTATGTACTTACAAGAGGAAAGGTGAAAAGCGTACAATACACATTCAGCAGTGTTATAAATTTGGAATGAATATTGTCTCTTGAAAAGCCCCAATGAAGAAACCTTACTTTAAGGTCTACAATATGCCAGGCTCAAGTCAAATATTTGAAGCCATAATCAAAAATACTCTTTATTAAGGAATTTATGAAGGAATTCTTTATTAAGGATTTCTCAAAGGTGATCTTATGCTCTATAAGCAGGATTACATGCATTGGGGTAATTTTACAAATAACCTGCTACTCTCTATTTCATTGTTAGGACCAACAATGGTTTCTGAGTGGTTTATAAGATCTCCACAGTTAAGTAAAATTGTCCTTGCCTGGGTTTTTATTGATTTTTGTTGCAATATAGAGTCCTTAGAGAATGCCAGGTATCCATAAAAGATTATAGTGAGAACATGGTGTCCCACTGGTTTATTATATATCCTCAAAAACTAGCCACAAATTATCTAAGGTGTGCCATGGTAGAGCAAGAGTTCAGTGGTAGATAAGTGTGGATTTTTTGCTAGCTAAATGTACGCTCAAATAATATATGGTTGAAAATACAGGTAATCCTAGACTTATAACAGTTCATTTAGTGGCACAATGGCACTGAAAAAAGTGAATTATGAATGTTTTTCGTACTTACGACCTTTGTAGTATCCCCATGATTATTGATCATGTGATCAAAATTCAGATTTTTGGCAACTGCCTCGTACTTATGTCCATAGCTGTGTCCCAAAGTCATTCTTTTTGCAACCTTTTGACAAGCAAAATCAACGGGGAAGCCACTTAACCATTGTGTTACTAACTTATCAACTGTGGTGATTCGCTTAATGACAGTGGCGAGAAATGTCCTAAAATGAGGCAAAACTCACTTAGCAACAGAAATTTTGATCTCGATTGTGGTTGTAAGTTGAGGGCTACCTGTAATTGAAAAAAAAATGCAGTGTTATATAGTACCTATCCAAATATAGAATTCTCTTCGGTGAAGTGAGGTTTGTGGATATGAGTATTGAATTTTATAAATGCACAAACAATTGCTGATGGCTGTAATGGGCAAAAGGAAAATAGAGGATGCAATGAAAATTCAACTTTGATTGATGTCACACAAAGGGATCTCAAACAGGCCACGGTGGGCAGCTTGCGGAGAAGACAACAACTGATTCCCTTGTCAAAAGTACCAAGAAAAAGAAGCCAGACAGCCCCCGACTAGGACATAGTACATTTAGCAAACTGTTTAGACATAAGGTTGGTATGGGAGAGTAACACACAGATCTAGAACCCTGAATAACAACAAATAACTTTTAAATCTGCTTATCCTGAATGCAAGCATGCCCGCAGCTAGACTTACTTACTGGAAAGCAAATGTTCAGTTGGACATTTGTTTAGGATTGTTGCTGTCTTTGACAATGATATAATTTGGCAGCAGGGAAGTGTCATGATAATCCTGAATATTTATCTCTCCATTAATATATGTGAATTCAGGGTTCGGTGGATGGAAGTTCCCACTGACTGCACATTCATTGCTGTTTTCTAATCCATTTTGTTACTAAGCCCATTTTGTTACTAAATCTATCTCACTAACAAAACCTGTGTCACTCTAACCAGAACTTAGAGCAATTCTGCCAGTTTCACTCCACAAAGCAATTTGAAGCTGAACTGTGTGACTGTCTTTCCTTCTCTTTGAAATGTTGAAAACAAAGCATGAAGAAGGAAGGAAGGAAGGAAGGAAGGCTCAAATACCTTTGTTTTTCAATCCTGTTAGACCTGGATTGAAGAAAACGAAACTGAATAAATTTCTTCAATATCAAAAATGTGTTAGGCCCAGTTAATTCAAGCTCCATCTAAAAGGAGCTACACTGATCATAGAACCAAGAGCTCATTTTAGGAAATTTTAAAACAACTTGCCCTAACCTGGTAACATTTAATGTGTTGCAAGCACAACTCCTTGAATTCCAGCATCATAATGGCACCAATACCAGGAAGGCTGCTTTATAAGATGAAGACATGAAGGATTGTCTTGGCGTAGAGTCTCATTTCCTGGGAAATGAGTTTCCCATGGTCAGCACTGCTGAGTTTGTCTGGACTCAAAAGCAAGCACAGTTGGGGCTGTTTGGTCCTTGGATGGGACACCATCACAAAACTCAGGATAACAGGTTATATACTGCTCATGTAAAACATGTTCTTGGGAGAGAAAAAAGGGTGGCACCAGTTTTGTATGGTTGCCAAGAGGAGTTGCAGAACCAATCAACTCCTATTAGCTTCCCAAGACAGTGTCCATTTAGTTACCACAAGGCCATCTCTACTCAATGGTGTCCTCATCTAACCTTTACAAAGTACCTGAATTGATGCAGTCTCTTAATCTAAGATACTGCATAATCCCAAAATAATGCATACAGATTTGCTTCAGATATTCTCACCTCCTCATAACATTTTCTTTTTGGGGGGGGAGGGATTACATCATAAAACTAATTTGAACCCCAAAGCAGTGACATTGCCTAATATCAAATACTAATATTGATATATAAGCGTTTCCTTTTTTATTGCTGATATGGTGAAATCATTGTAAGTTCACGCAGATTCAGAAGAACATTGGAACAAAAGCACAACTGGCCGAGCATATAATATTCCATTCAACATCTCCTGCTGGTAATGAGACCCATACTGTCTCTGCAGTTGGAGACATTTAACCATTAGGATGACAAGACATTGATTGCTGTATTGTTCACATTCCTTCCTTTTGAAGCTTTCCTGTTTGTGATACCAAATTGCAAAGCTTAACTATGTTAGCCTATCCCAATTAAATCCATCTGGATATCAGCTACCAAAATTCTCAGCAATAGCCTGGCTAAGCTAGAATTCTGGAGACGAATTCAGTCAGAGCTGAAGAAGCTTATTGGACGAGAAGCAAAACATCTTCAAAGAAAAACAAGACAGCCCAGTTGCCTCTTGAAGAAAAAAAAAGAATACCTTTGGGAGAACCATGATCTGGATGACTGAGAACCTCCATAGAAAGTTCTGGAGATTGAAGGACATACCATACATATCTGTAGGCCATCCAGACTGGTTTCATTATATGAAGTCCTTCCATTTTTCTGACTTGTCTTTCCAATCTTTCGCCTGCATGAGATGACAGAAGAAAAACTCCTTAGGAATTTTCTCTATCCATCATTCCAAGATGATTTTAGTTTAGCTACATCATGTTTTCAGTTTCATACTCCAGTTCACCCCCTGTGACAATTTAGGATACACAACTCAACATTTCAGAATGTCAGAGAAATGCTGGAAATATACCCAGCATATTCTTCTTTATATAATGGCTTCACCATGTCAAACCCTGTGCAGTGCCTGGATCCCTCCATCCTTAAATATCAGGACAGCCACTTCTATTCTTAGAGAATGAAAATGCCCACATGATTTCTCTCTGTGTTTGTGTATTTTACATCGTTTTAGGCAAAAAAAGATGTTCAACAGACAGCAAATACCAAGGTGAGTAACAATACAGACAATTCTGAGTTTTCCATTTGTGCACCGTATTTCTATAGTTTTTGATCACCCATATTGATGTCTACATTATTTTCATAACCTGACTCATGTGAGCCTCTAGTGCAGTGGTGGCAAACCTATGGCACGTGTGCCAGAGGTGGCACGCAGAGCCCTCTCTGTGGGCATGTGTGCCGTCATCCCAGCTCAACTCCACTGTGTTTGTCCATGGCATTTCTCACCGTCATTTGCAAGGAAACATAAGTTTTCCTGAAAATGATGAAACAGAAGCTCATGAAAAAATAGGTCTCACCTCCTGCAGAGCTGCTGGTATTGGGATGCCCTGCCTCCTACTGGCCAGCTGGTCTTTGGGTCTCTGCTGTGCACATCCATGCACCTCCCACCAGCCAGCTGGTCTTCAGGTCTCTGCCAGTAGTGGAATTCATTTTTTTTACTACCAGTTTGGTGGGTGTAGCTTGGTGGGCATGGCTGGGGGGGGGTGTCATGTGACTGGGTGGGCATTTTCTGTAAGCAGGGCAATAAAGATTAGGCTAGAAACAACACCAAAATGTTTCTTTCCTGCCTTCCTTACAGGATTAACCCTGTAAAGTGGGAAAAAACAAAAGGAGATTTCTTTGAACAACTGCTTAGAAAATTTACTACCGATTCTAGCGAACTTGCTAGAACCTGCTGAATTTCACTTCTGGTCTCTGCCGCGCATTCATGCGTGCCTCCCGCTGGCCAGTGGTCTTTGGGTCTCTGCTGCACATGCACGCGCAACTTGCAGTTTGAGCATGCACACACAGTTTGGGCACTCAGTGCCAAAAAGATTTGCCATCACTGCTCTAGTGGATAAGGATGAATGTGTGAGGGTGCTGGAATAAAAGATGCCAGAATGCCATGTTTTTTCTGAGCTTCTTTTGTCTTTTACTATAGGCAAATGTGTTTCTCCATTTATGGTCTTTGAAGTTCATCTTCTCCGGAACAATTTTTGATTTATTATGTTTTTAGCAAACCGAACAGCCTGTCCCCGTTGTCCCTGTTACAAAACCGGAAACAAACGTGCCTCCAGCTCAGGAAAGTCCAGCAGTGAAGCCAATTGTGAAACCTCCAGAACCTCCAGTACAACCACCAGCCCCAGCAGTTGTGGTTGTCACCAATGAGGCTCCCAAGGAGATGACCAAGGAAAGAGCTTCTTCTACTCCCACACCCATAAGTAAATTCTTTTGGAAAAAGGTATGTTTGGATTCTAGAGTCACTCACTTGGAACTTGCAATTATTATTGGTAGTGCATTTCTTTGCAACCATGGGTTTTTGGCAAAACTCATAAAATGACAACAGCCTATATCAGTTCAACTCAAAACCCCTAAAATTAACAGTACTGTCAACATCTGCATCCGTATCTTCCTCACGGTGACTGCAAACAACACAACTCATTCTGTTACAAGTTCATCTACCTCAGTCAGCAGGAAATAGATTTTCTCTTCTATGCTGAACTGATTTAGTTGAGTTAACAAAGGCAGAATTAATCTAACGTTGGAATCCTGATATAATCTGCAATGTAATAAGTAATGGAACAGAGATCTTCCACCTATAAAAGATCACAAATATATAAACTGTGTGCAATTGGTAATCCCTTATACAGAATATTTCAACCAAATAGGCTGTTGGCATTATCTGAAAACAAAGTTCTGTAACAGACTTTGTAAACAAGACAATATAAGAACAATTAAATTGATCAGTAGTTTTGTTGTTGTTGTATTCCTATTTAATTTGTCAACTGATGTTTGATTAATTTCCATGATTTGTTGGGAATATTTTTTCTGACTACATTTTTATTTAAACAAAGCTGCATTTTCAAGAAAGACAATTAATGCTTTTTATGCACTACTTTTTATGCAATCACATTTCCAGGAGTTACCTAAGCAGGCTGATCATGTATTATTGCCACTGTGGTTCAGTGTGGTGGCAGATTGGATAATGAGGAAACCCTGGGTTTGACGTCAATTCAGTGTAGCCTGAAGGAAATATATCACAGATACAACATACCCCGTTGCTGTTGTTCTCTTAGAGGAATCAATCAATCAATCAGAATAGAGCTATAAGGGACCTTGTGGTCCTCTAGTCCAGCCCCCTGTTCAAGCACGAGATCCTATCAGAAATAAAGTCACAGAGATCTTTGAGAACACTCCGGGTCACCTCCTTGCTTGTTTGATGGAAAAATGAGAGCATGCAATCAACAGCCACATCTAAGAATAAAGTCTAGAAATTCTGCTTTTGTTAGCCTAGACATGTCTGTAGAATGGATACACCATGACTGCCTAGGTTAGGGATGTCAAACTCAAGGCCTGTGGACTGGATCGGCTCATGATGTGCTTAAAACTGGCCCTCAGGGCCAGTCTGAAAATAGTAAAGAACCAGCCCTCCATGCTTCTGGCAGCCAAAATGAGGCATGGGAGCTTGCTCGGTCCCTTTGCATCCCATATTTGGCCCGGAGAACCTCCTGCAGCACTTTGCTGGCCAAAATAGGATGCAGTGGGGCTGTGCGCACACAGCCCTCCCACATCCTATTTTGACCAGCAAAGTGCTTCAGGAGGCCATCTAGGCTGAAAACAGGGCACAAGTGGGCCGAGCATGCCCCCCCCCCCATGTCCCATTTTGGCCAACAGAGTGCTACAGGAGGTGTCTGTCCTATCTCGCCCTACCCTGGCCGGCTCATGAAACAAAATTACAATGCTGATCTGGCCCTCAAAGAAATCCAGTTTGACATCCCCGGCCTAGGTGATTCTGGTGGCTACTTGGCTGGAATCTGCATAAAAATGGAGCAAAAAAAATATCTGGATCTGGAGGCTGAAGTCCAGCAATTGCACTTTAATGTCACAAAATTGCAGCATCTACTCAAGGGTATCTACAGCATAGACATTGTAACACCAACATTTGTGCCCCATCCTACCAGTGCGAGAACTGACAATGAATGAATTTCAAGTCAAGCATGAATTCAAAGCAAATGATTTCCTGAATATCTCTCATTTTCTTTGATCACAAAGGTCCCTCTCAGGATATAACTGTATCACTAGTGACATTAAACCCACTGGGTGAACATTTTATGACAGGAAAAATATATACAATATTCTCAAGAGAATCTCAAACACTATTTTATTTTTAAAAGTAAAGCGTGACAGAAGTCTTCTGCTTTACAGAGCAAATAAAAATTTCTAAATAGTGTACAGATGGAGTTACAATAAGAAATATTAGAAATATAGCTGTTGAAGTGAGAGTGTGAAAGAGAAGCTGGTTATTTTTAAAAAAATTAAAGGTTTGCTTTCAGTGGTATCGTATTTTAATGTGATGATATGCTTCCATTATTAGCAGCATATAAGCATTTGATATAATCTTGGATTATATTTGACATCGTGGTTTCTTCTGTCATCAAATGGTATTACAGGATTATTACAGTGCACTGCATATAAAAGAATAAAAACAGACTTTAGCAACAGACACAGTGATAACATAATGAGATAATTATAATGAGATAATTATAATGAGTGATAAGTGTTCCGGTTTTCTTTAAAATCACTAATTTACTAAATTATAATTTTAATTGAATTAACTCTGCTTCTATTAACTGCCACTTTTCTCAACCAGTTTAATTAGGACTATTTCTATTTTATTAATTAACAAAATTACCCGCTACATTTCTGTTGATAACTCTTAAATGAAAAAGTAGAAGAACATCATAGAATCTAGCACTGAGGATGTTAACTTAGTTTGAGTAATGAAATGTCTGCAAGAAAACAGACTAATTCAGGAAGCATCAAGGACCCCTCATTTCAATCCTGAGCTATAAATATCCTCCTTTATTGGTAACACAATTACCTCATACACACAACGCACAGGTACTTAATCCTTAATATGCACAATACAGTATAGCCTCTAGGGTATAACATTGTCAAATTCATGGTAACATTTATTATACTAATGAAAGCGAAAAGAGAAATCTGATATCAGAGCACTAATTTTGACAGCAGCCAGCATTTTTCACAATGTCTCCTTCTCCTCCTTCTCCTTCTCTTCTCCTTCTCTTTCTTCTCTCATTGTCTTAGTCTACCTTTAAACTGTTGAATCTTTATTCTTATTAAACATTCTACCTTGCTTCTCAAATTCATTTATACTTCTCTGGCTGGCTTAAAACTTTTAACATCATATAAAATTAATAAAACATAACTTTATTGCAAAGCATAACTATAGAACTGTTCCTGGTGCCCATTTGAATCTGAATCTTATTTACAATAACATTGGCTTAGTCATGGTACACTAAAATTCAATCTGAAGGGGTGTGTATGTGAAGCATAGGATCCAATTTAATTTTTTTTTAATGGGAAAAAATCAGTAACAAAATGACTCACTGAATCTTACAATATAATTATAAGGACAATAAGTGGCTGCCTGCAAAAAGCTCTGATTCCATTCTAAGAGTTTTTTACTAATTAAATTTAAAATATGACTTCTGAATTATAGGCAAAAGAACGTTTAGAAGAGGTGCACAATGCAACATAGCCCTTAGTGCCAAAGAAATGTTTCCACCCACTGTCAATTAGTATAAATTGACATTACTAAGGATGTGTCTATTTTTCTTTCCTCATTAAGTCTGAAGTACCTGATTGGATCAGGGACTCTGAAATTAGTAGTGTTGATTTTTGAGAGGTGTGAGCCTTGGAATCAATTAATTTGCTTCCTCTTCAAGCAGGACACCTAGTCTGCTTCTTCAGCCTCACTGAGTGAAGGTCTTCTGAATCTCACCTTGACTGATCTAAATGTCTTGGATGAATTCACACATCCTTGATAACACTTCTTTTGAATCATTGCAGACTCCCACAGATGACATAGAAGTGATAAACACTGAGAGAATTGAAGCATCTCCAGAAGTCCCAGTGAAAGATGAAAGAAGGAGCCAGGAAGTTGCAGAAACCAAGTCCAAAGGAGAAGAGAGACCTACCAAAACAAATTTTAGAAAATTCTTTAAACTGGTAAGACTGATATTCCTGGGTTTGTATGTCAGCTGAATTACGATCATTGAGCAGTCAGACAGCTTAAAGTTTAATTAATAGTAAATATGATGGGACAGCTAATTAAAAAGTTTTCATAACAGCCTTATGTTGGGTTGGGTTCATCAGATTGCATGGATGGATGGAGAATGGATGGATGGATGGATGGTCATTTTTACCAGCCCAACAATGAACTCAACTTTGGGCCTCCATTCCACAAAATATGTGGCTAGTAAGGAATAAAAAAGGATTGTTACAAGTTGCCCATCAGTCCACCTTACATTATATCTATTTAGTTCATCTATAACATTTGATGGTTGGCAGAATTTTAATGACTCTCTAGCAGCTAGAGATATGCTCCTACGTAAAGGACTTTTTCCTATTCAATTCCACTTCTTGCGTTCCACTACGAAAGGGTTCAGGGTGAAAAATGGGAATCAACAATTCTTATACTAGCAATGGCCATTATCTAAATATACCACAAGTACCTGAGTAGAAGTCCATCAAGCATCAGACCAAGCAACCATTTATTCAAAAGGAGGGGGGGAAATCCTCAAATGTAAACCTTTGAGAATATATAAAAGTCCCTGGCATTTTTTTTCACCAGATGGACAACCATTTACCACGTGAATTCTTTCATAAACAATAAAGATTCTAATCTAACCAAATCACCTCTGAGTTTTGCCTGCCAACTCAAGTTGAGGTCAACTAAGAGTGAAATATCAGATCTGTGATCTACTAACAAGTTATAGTCTAAAACTTGACACACTGAAACAAATAATTTCTGAGGGAACAATTGATAGACTATATAAGAAAGACATAAAAAGGTATGACAAATGGTGTGGTAGACCATATATTTATTCTAAATGGACATTTATGGGACATTCCCATGCTTGGCTAAAGGTTCCCTAGAGGACATTCCTATGAGAAAAGAAGTCACATGCTTTTATTGCCATTGTGTTTCTAAGTCCTGAGACAGGAAGGCTCAGCTAGACTCCTATGTACAATGATTTATCATCATTGGAGGAAGAAATTCATATAATCCTTTGTTATTTTAGTCAGTCAGGAGTGACACAGGGGTAACTCCTCCTGAAATAAATGTGCCAGCACCTGATCACCAAGTAAGTGAATGGGATCATTCAGTTTTCCTTCGGTGATGGTTCAACTGAACTCTTCTTCTGGGATTTAATGAGAACGTACATGAACCTTGACTATTATATTTGATATGCAACTTTATCTATTTCCTCCTGCCTTTGTATCCTAATACTTGTTGCACCGAAAGTGGCACTGTTGGTTTAAATTCTTTTAAAACCCACTCAATTCAAAACTGAAGCTAAAATGAAGAAAAATGGCATTGTTTAATACAATAATTAAACGGTTTAGGACAGTCTTGGCAACTTCAAGATGTGTGGATTCCAGTTACCAGAATTCCCCAGCCAACATGCATATATCTTAAAGTTGCCATGATTGGGAAACACTGGTTGAATAATAGCCTTGTCATTATTATTGAAAAGATGAGCCATTCCCATCCTCCTCTACTTCATATTCTTCAGAAGGGTTGGATTGTGACTCCTAGTATCTTCAGCCCAGTTAAGGAAGGTTAAATTAAGCCTGGTTGTTCAGGCTAGAGAACATTGTTTCAGCCTTATAAAATTCAAGAACTATTCAGTGATATGCCTATGAACTATATATATGTGTGTGTGTGTGTGATACAGACACAGGAAAACTGGCTTTTCAAATTCTTTTCAGATAAAATATACAATATGATCATTTTAGGCCAATTTATTTCAGATTGATTTAATAATTCTTTTAGCTTCAGAAACTGGCTCTGCATTTGCAACTGTTTTGAAAGTAGAGACGGCAGACCGGAGCAGGGAGCCTAAGTTAATTAAAATGTAGAATCTTTAAAAACAAAGTTGTCATTTGATGCCCTTGCATCATTTTTTGTTTTTGCAGTCTTTTTAGCATATGCCTGGTTATTACCCTGCTTTCGCTCAACGAGCCAGTGTAAAAGAATGTGTTTTTTTTGGGGGGTGTTTAGTTAGTTCCTTATTCAAGACTTCCAACTACAAAAGGCCATGGACAAATATTAAATTCTT
Source organism: Myanophis thanlyinensis (assembly GCA_017656035.1). Classification (NCBI taxonomy): domain Eukaryota; kingdom Metazoa; phylum Chordata; class Lepidosauria; order Squamata; family Homalopsidae; genus Myanophis; species Myanophis thanlyinensis. The sequence goes on along the minus strand of JAEANM010000039.1, from coordinate 10,684 downwards.
TGTACTTTGTAATTTGAAACTGCAGCCATATCAACAGTGCCATTTTGTATCTTGCTCTTTATCTGTACTGTATCCTGCTCTTTTTTTCCTTCTTTTGTCTGAGACACGCTTTCTTGGGCTTGTGATATCTTTGCAAAAACAATAAAGTAAATCAAACAAAGTCATCTTTTCTCCATTTGTGGTTCCATGCAGAAGTTCACAGGCTCCTTTGACTAAAATTAGGAAAGTCTATCTAACTCCCTGTACAATGTAGGCAGACATCGTTTTAGAGCTTTACCTCTTTACCCCTCTTTATCCTAGAGGGACAGTGTTTAGCTCTTCCGGTCAAAAAAATTTATTTATTAATTTAAAATTAATTTATTTATAGGTACCACCCACCTCACTCTCAGAACGAATCTACGCAGTGTGTGAACACTAAATTTTTACCCCGCCTGAATAGATCCCTTCCCCCAACAAAGGAAATAATAAATTCTGGGGTGGGAAAATACAAGAATATATATTTCTTCTTACATAACAATAATAATTGAAAAATCAAGGCAGGGTTATTTTTATTTTTTCCACCTCCTCACATTTCTTTCCATCTTTGGACTATGTGGTCTCTTTTCCAGATCCCTCCTAAATACCTAATTCTCTCCTTTTTCTTTCTGCGTCTCCCGTATTGTTCCAAAGATCAGCTCTGGATTCCTTTATGCCTTATGATTTTGATAAGATTATATTCTATAATCAAACCTTGTGTTGAGTTTTAAAATCACAGAGATAAATACCAAACCCCACTGTATTAGAGATAATATGCTTTGGATAGTCTGGATATATCTTTGTGCCACTTGCTTTATGGGTTGGAACCAGTGGTGGAATTCAAATTTTTTTTACTACCAGTTCTGTGGGCATGGCTTGGTGGGTGGGGTCATGTGACTGGGAGGGCAGTTTCTGTAAGGAGGGCAATAAAGATCAGGCTAGAAACAACACCAGAATGTTTCTTTCCTGCCTTCCTTACAGGATTAACCCTGTAAAGTGGAAAAACACAAAAGGAGATTTCTTCTAACAACCAGTTCTCCAAACTGCTTAGAAAATTTTCTACTGGTTCTAACGAACCTTCTAGAACCTGCTGAATTTCACCTCTGGTTGGAACTTGTGTACATTAAAATCCTAATATCTGGCGGGCGCTAAATTGTCGGCCTACCCTTGCTGTAAAGGGTGATTGATACAAGTTGGCAGGGAGGAATGCTGACACAGCATATATCAGTGCCAGAAAGAGTTATCTGCTCCCAGTTCTGGGAACAAATATCTTTCCCCCTTTTTACCCTTAAACAAAATAAACATAAAAATCTAGAAATAGGGGAAGGGAGACATATTGTAGAAACCCTGTGATGCTGTTTTATTCACATAAACACAGGGTTAAGAAGATCAGTTATGTGGCAGATGATGCTTATTGTACAGGTCTTTGCCCTGTGCCAGGGGTCTCATCAGGGCATGGTTTAAAAAAAAAAATCAAGCTTATCCTCATAACATAGTTCTGTTTTTTTTTACGATATGAAAAAAAGTATAAATGTTTGGGGTTTGCTGCCAAAATCACCACTACGTTTCGGAAGGGAGTAAAGAAGGAAAGGAAGATGGAGGACCAAAAATAATATAGATGGGTATTCTTTGGTTTCTATTTCTCCATTCTTTGTGTCCCAACTGATTTACAGCATTTATTAACATATACTTGCTTAAATTGTCTGACACATTGAATGTAATGCATGGACACCCCTGAACTAAGCCCACTACTGGCATTTTTAGTCCTGCATGTTGTGCGTAAGATTGCATCCCAGGGTCTCCAGAGCAAACAAATTGTTCCCCGATTGGCTTTTCAAGCTGCCCATTTCTTCTTTTCAACTCGCCGACCAAGTAACCCCTGTTTGAAACTGCTCTTAGACCCTGGACTTCACAGACAGACCTTTGACTCAGGCTGAGAATCCAGACTCTGCAAGCAAAGGGAGCCACAAGGATTCAACGGACAACCTAAACAAGTCGCAAGAGACCCCCCAGAAAACCAAGGATCCACAAGAGTCCAGACAAGAAGAAGCAGCCGAGATAGACTCCCTTCAGAACGGAGAGGATGCAGCACAACGAAGCCCTCTCAAGCGACTGGAGAAGAGACAGACCTTCGGAGGGTTTCTCAAGGGCCTTGTAGGTTACATTCATCTTCCCTTAGCATCTCCTCTGTTTAGCCAGAACTTCTGAGGAGAAAACTTTCTTGAAAGAAAGGAGAATAGCTCCTGCGCCTTCATTCTTTTCCCAAGCATGAATGGGAGACTAATGATTTAAAGGGAAAGGGCACCAAGCTGGAGGGAGATTTGACTCTTCCAAGATTACCAAAAGGAAGAGGTTTAACAGCAAATAACTACCAAATTTTTTATTCTAGATTGCTTTGGGACTTGGACAGTGGTGGGATTCAAATAATTTAACAACCAGTTCTCTGCCCTAATGACCAGCTGAACCAGCAGTTCTCTGAACTGCTTAGAAAGTTAACAACCGGTTCTAGCGAATAGGCGCAAACTGGTTGAATCCCACCTCTGGACTCGGATGAAGTGGAATCTTTGGTCAGCCTGGTGTCCTCTAATTCTATTAGGACCAGCTCCCAGAATTCCCTACTAGGACATTTGAAAATTGAAGGGATTCTGGGAGTTGAGGTCTAAGTACATCTAGAGAGTGCTAAATTGTGAAATATTCTGCAGTTGAGAAATGGATCAATTTTATTCAACAAATGGTTTTCTATCTGGGTTATGGCTAAGCTTATCATAGAAATCAGCTTAATTGCCTAATTTTCTTTTTAGGCACAGAAATCTCTTTCCAAAGTCATGCCTTGAATTAAAGAACTATATAACTCTTTTTACATTGGAGTTTAAATTATATAAATAAAAATGAAAGCCACTCTGGAAATTGATCACGATGGCCCATTTCCACACTACAGTATTAAGCTTATTAGGGGAAGATATTATCTTCTGATCAAGATATTTTACCTATGCTTTAAAGATGCTGCTAAGGAACTAGCAGATTCATTCACACAAAATGCTAATTCTAGTTTGTTTCATCCTTACCGTACTCAGTCTTTGTGTGTGAAGCCAACCTATCTGATTTGTTGGATTTCAATATATATGGGATAACTCCCAAAAACAGATTGCTAGTAATCAGTTAAATGTGTTGTGTTGTACACATCAATTGAGCCCATATCTAGCCCCAGAAGAAAAAAGATAAAAAAAATTATTCCAGGAATTTCTGCTGCAGCAAAGTACCCTGAGTTGTGACTCAATTGCACAATGTAAAACTTGGTTCAACACTTTCATCCTATTTTTATCTGTTCCTCTTTTCTTACATATCTCTTTTAGTCTGAGAGTCCCCGAGCCAAGATCTATGCATTTATATATTTATTTCAAATAGCAGGCCCAAGATGGCATTAAAAGGAGAACTACACTAGAACCATTCTCAATGAATCTTGTCCAAAGTCCTGCCAGATGGAAAACTTACAAATAGCATGTGAAGTATCCTAGAAATCTTTGGGAGCTATTAATAATCCATGTTTTATTTCATTTTTCCTTACAGAAGTGAAATGAAATTAACATTTAACATTAATATTATTCAAAACAGTAATGAAGAAGCTCCATCAAGCCAACCTCTTCTTGTATCTCTGCGCATTCAAAGCCTTATAGCACATAAGAAAGTGAAAAAAGCTAAGGCTGGGGAGAATTATTTCAATGAATAATGTGATATGATTTAGCAAAGATTCTGAGGTGCTTCCACAATCAAGAAATATATTACATCTTGGTGTTTTAAATATGATAGATGAGATGATATACAGTACACAAATGCATAAACAATGCAGGAAATGTAATTAGTGATAGAATGTGTCTTTTAAAAAAAGTCCCCAATCCTTATACATGCTGAATTAAATCCAACTCTTAACAATCCAAAGATTTAGAATGAAATTGGGGGGAGGGGTTGTTTTACATTGTGATGCACATTAAAAAAAACCTGCTAGATCTTTGATTGTATTATAATGGCTGCCATCTTGACTTGGTTTTAATCATCACAGAAACCTCAAAAGGGTTCGCTGGTCTGTGTGACAAGCTTTATAAACTTTATTCCTTCTCAGTAAGAACAAAATAAATTACAGTTAAACATCAGGCAAATGTGTGAATCATGACACCAATATGCATATGTCGTATGTTGCAACTTTTTCTCACATGGAATTTGCCTCATATTGGCAGTAAGTTTGTTTGTACACTAAAATGTGCATACAATTCTGGATGCAGACGACTCCTCCTATGAGAAAGAAAATGGCCCACTAAAGAGAGAAATAAATAAAAAAACATAATTTCTTCAGCAATGTTTTACACATTTCTCTCTCCCTTTTCTCCAGAGTCCCAAACGGATGTCAGATGCTGGGGTACAAACGGATCCTGTGTCTATTGTGTCTGTTGTGAAACCCAAATAATTAAGAACTGGAAATCTCTGAAGAATCACTGGATCACCTTTACTTTTCCTCCTTTCAGGACGAAAACAAGAAAAGAAATGATTGGTATTGTTTATCCCCCATCTCTCCTTCCCTTCTTTTCGTGGCTGTAGCAAACTAAGTCTTAAGGCCTGATATATAAATCCAAGGTCATCCCGAGTAAGATGTTTGGTGCGATGTGGGTGTGGGTGTGTCCACTATCATTTACCCACTGCTTCTCCCACTGTCTTGCCCACCGTCACTGCAGTTCAGTCTGTTGAATCACCGCATACATCTTCTCTCCTACTGCCATGATCACAATACTTTCCATGGGATGACCATGAAGTAGATTTACCTACTCCAGTGTCCTCATTCCAAAAAGGCAGCATACAATTAGTTTAGCTGCCTGACATTCCTTTTTCTAACACAGCAATAAAATGGAATGGTAAAGGCCGCAGCCTGGGCTAAGATCCAAATTAAACGCTATCAAATCTTCTTGCTGCCCTGAGTGCATCCACTGGGCTAATATAGGCTTTGAGAGACTACCTATTGCAAAACATATTCTCTTAAACGTTAAAAAAAAAAAAAAAGCTTACAGAGGCACTAAGATTGAAAGGGAATTCAGCATCCAGGACATCTGGTAGATTCATCAAAACAAAACCAAAAGCAGATATACATTACCAGTATGGGGAAATGGGTTAAGGTCTTTTTTTCTGAAACCAAAAAGACAAAACCAAATTAAAAATAATAATAATAATTGGAGAGAAGCCAGCCTACAAATTTATATGTGTTATGCATTTCTAATATATATGCATTTCTGTACTGAGCTCATAATGGGCTCCATTTAGAAGAAACAACTCTTAAATTCACAAAAAGTGATCTGCATGCAGTATGTTTCAGAGGTGAAATTCAGCTGGTTCTAGCAGGTTCGCTAGAACCGGTAGTAAATTTTCTAAGCAGTTCGGAGAACCGGTTGTTAGAAGAAATCTTTTGTTTTTTTCCACTTTACAGGGTTAATCCTGAAAGGAAGGCAGGAAAAAAACATTCTGGTGTTGTTCTTAGCCTAATCTTTATTGCTCTGCTTACAGAAACTTCCCACCCAGTCACATGACAACCCCCCAGCCATGCCCACCAAGCCACGCCCACCAAGCCACGCCCACAGAACCAGTAGTAAATAAATTTGAATTCCACCACTGGTATGTTTGAATTTTTAAAATTGAAGAAAATGTATTTCTCCTCCATGCATAACCCAAACTCCACAAAATGTAATTTCCATCCCAATTTACTTCAAATGTCCTTATTTTAAGAGAGGATCATTTTAGGACATCTGATAGCAGATCCTATGATCCATTTAGCACCTCAGAGCCCTGTTAGGTAAGAACAGCAGACAAAGTCTGTTTTAACTTTTTTCAAGTAACAGATTTTATTAAAATACTTTCATGAGTACAAATGTTGCTCATGAAAGCTTACATCTTTCCATGAAACCATCTTTCCATTCAGAAAAGATGCTATCAGAAACCTCTGGATTTTTTGATTACCATAGACTTAGCCCAGCTCTCTTTCTACAATTAGAAAGATATGCTGCATATAAGCCCCAGTAAATAAATAAAATAAATAAATGTAGTTTCATGATCTCTGATTATCAAAAATTCTTCGCAATTACTCTTGACTGCAGCTAAGTCAATCAGAACCGATTTGGAGTATGAATGAATTCTGAAAGTGTCCTTTCACTCAAATTAGAATATCAGTCTTGGATCATCTGTCTTAGTTTGCCCAGTTATGCAAAGAATACCATTTTTATTAATATGCCTGTAATTTATTTTTCTGTAATTTTCATAACATAAATTCAGTTTCCCTGCTCTGTGAGAACATGATTGCATACAGAAGCATGAAGAAAATTAATGGGTAACGGCTGTTAGTGTTGTATTTATTAATGCCATTTGAATTGATCTACAACAAACAAGGGCAATTGTGAGGGTCAGTAAAAAAAACATAAAAAAGCAAGCCCAATAGCAATTGTGCCTGTGCAAATCAAAGCTCAACCCCTTTTTGTGTGTATCATGTTTGGCTTAGATGCTTTCTTGGCCAATACTACAGGGTGACTCTCCCACTTCAAAGCAAGTGGAAGTTTTCTTTATAACATCTCAAAATCTGAATCCCTTCAACCCATGGAATATCTGTTTGAAGCGGAAAACCAACTCAATATGTAAGATTAAAAACCAAACAACCACCTGGATACTGAATCTGGCCTCTTGTAAAAATAACACACAAGTAGTCCTCTACTTACAATCACAATTGAGCCCAAAATTTCTGTTGCTAAGCAAGAGAGGAGTTATGTGAGTTTTGCCCAATTTTTATGACCTGTCTTGCCACATTTGTTGAGTTAGTTGTTAAGTTAGTAACACAGCTTGCCCATTGACTTTGCTTGTCCAAAGGTAACAATCGCATGACACCAGGACATTGCAACCATTATAAATATGAATCAGTTGCAAAGCATCTAAATTTTGATTACATGAACATGGAGATGCTGCAATGATTGTAAATGTGAGAAACGGCCATAAGTCACTTTTTTTGTCAGTGCCATTGTAATGTCAGACAGTTACTAAATGAATTATAAGCAAGTTGAGGGCTGCCTGTACATATCTTATTGGGTTCTGAAAATATTTTATGCTTCTCATGAATAGTCTTGGGTTCATTTAAATCTTAGCTAGGAATAGTGTGGTTTATAGTAAAATAGTGGGGCTAATGTGGAGATAAATATTCTTATGAGCCTCTCTCAAAAAATAGCTTTGGAGAAACTATACAGAGATGGCTACAACATGTCAACATACAGCCCAAGAAAAATGGAAAACTTTAGAAAGAAGCTTAGTTTGGCTCCTTAATTCACAAGGAAGAAGGGGAAAATTCAATCAGGCAAATCCTCTGACTACCATATGCCCTAAGTCAGTAAATAAAGTTTCAATAAAACTTCTGAAGTTGGCTTCCTGTTCTAACCTATCTTCAAAGAGCTGACAGTAAACCAACTTCAAACAAACCATGTTAGAAGGAATCAATGGAATAACATGTACTGGCATTAAATCTCAAAGATACTTAAAGAGAACTTTCCAAAATGAGACGTTAATTGGCAAGCTAAGAATAGCTCTCATGGGATGAGTTACTATAGACAAAAGAGCGTTGTTTACATCGGTCTGACAACAACATGGATCACACCACAGAGTTAAGGCAAATGATGGTTTGAAAGCATATTTCAAGCCACGCTTTCATAGGCCACCCTTATTTGTAGTTTTATCGGATATCAATGTACACTCAGGATAGTCAATGATGAGACGAGCCATTGTTCGGCGTTATGTGATGTTTGCAAATGTAGGTATGGAGAGGGATTGATCAGAGTATGAAAGCTTTCTAAGGCTGCAGTTATAAAGATAATATAATGTAAAACTCAGTAGACAATGGGGTTTGTATCTGAGTAAGCTTCTTAGGGTTGTAGTAGACAATAAGAAAAGGATGAGATTAAAATGCTTATGGTTAGATGTACATTACAGGTAGTCCTAGACTTACAAGCACAATTGAGCCCAAAATTTCTGTTGTTAAGTGAGACATCTGTTAAGTGAGTTTTTGCCCTATTTTATGACCTTTCTTGACACTGTTTAGTGAATCACTGCAGTAGATAAATTAGTAACCTGATTGTTAAGTGAATCTGGCTTCGCCATTGACTTTGTTTGTCAGAAAGTCACAAAAGGAGATTGGGCAAAAATGGGATTTATTTTACCAATGATTGGGGGGAAAAAGGGGTGGAGATTAAGAATGTAATTTGTATCATTAAGCAAATTAAATACCCAGACAATACAATGTTCATTAAGCACTAAGAAATGTATTTAATAGAAAATCAATAAAAAATAGAAAAATGACAATTGGGACAATGGTCCTAATTAAGAACCAGTTGTCAAGCCTCTGAATTTTGGTCACATGATCATGGGGATGCTGTAAAGGTCGTAACTGTGAAAAACGGTCATAGGGTAAGTCTTTTTTTTTTTCAGTGCCATTGTAACTTTGAACAGTCACTAAACAAACTGTTGTAAGTCTAGGGCTACCTGTATACGATCAGGGGAATCCTCTTTAAATGATACCATTTTCCAGGGAAAAGGATAAAACAACCCTCTCCCCCACAAAAAAACTCCATCACAAGTTGTAAACTAAACTATTTTCAAAACACCCCAATTTACTACAGTGGGTTACAACAATTTGTGCCCCACTGTTGATCTTGAATACCAGGTCTGTGTTCATAATTTGTTTATAAGGCATTTTTGAAACTGGTTTTCAAGGGATTTCAGTTCATTCTCAAGTTACAACTACAGCTGGGATAGAATTCCCATCATTAAGTTATGTGGTTGTTAAGTGAGTCTCATGCCCAATTTAATGGCCTTTTCTGCCACAGTTGTTAAGCATGTAATAACAATGGTTGCACCCGCTGTCTTCGGCTTTCCCCATTTGGCTTTGTCGGAAAGTTGCAAGTGGGGATCATGTCACTCTGCAACCACTGTGATTATGTGCCGGTTGCTAAGTATCTGGATTTTGCTCATGTGATGATTTTTGACCATGTGACTGCATCATCACATGATGGTCCTAAGTGCAAGGACTGACTGGTTAAAAGTCACTTTATTCAGAGTCATTGTATCTGCAAACGGTTGTCAAACAATGGTTGTGAGCCTACCTGCAATTCTATTGAAAAAGACGAAATTTACAGGATGTCTCACTAATTCTCATCTATTTCTGTCTTTTCACATAATGAAATGCAAGACATTTGCTTCTCAAAAGTAATTAAAAGTATTAACCAGAATCAGACACAAGGGGGCAATATGGAGGCCTTTTTATTACTAACCTAAAGGACATATTTACTTCTGTGTTATTAATAGAATTTGTGTATTGTTGTGCAGGGGAAAATCAGATTATTAGGTTATACAATTATATGGTTTTTTTTAAAAAATGGATGAGAAGAACAAATGCAAATTATAACCGATTTACAGACATTCTGTGGTAGGAACTTTTCATAGCACACCTGTGCTATACATACAAATACATTCTATTCATCATTGTAAAAGTAAGAAACAGTAAGACTAATGTTATAATTTAAACTAGCACCTGAATTTTAAATACTTGTATATTTTGATTTCCTTCTGATTCAATAAACATTATTTAAGAAAACCGATTTGCTTTTAATCACTTAATTAAAGGTTTTTATGAATGCTCTATGGCTGTGACCCCAATTTTGCCAAACTTGGGTACTACATATTGTACCCAATATTTTTTTTACTGTTTTCTTAAATATATTTAGGATCTATCAAACTCCACATCAGATGTTGGACATCCAAATACACTCTGACATTTACTGAATTTTTGATGACAAAATGACACACATGAACCCAGAAAACTGTATTCTACATTTCTCTAGGCAAATGATTGACAGGTGTGTATGTATGTATGCATCTTTCTTGCTCACCTTCTTGGGTGGCCACTCAATTGGGGAAGATTACTATAAATGCATTTCATATTACATATCATATAATATATTAGAATATATTAGTACAGTAATTCATCTTTTATATATTTGAACCTCATTGGAAATTGAATATTCAGCCATATACTGAAGCTCATGTTAAGACTATTAATTTGAACCAGTTAAGATTTCTGGATAAGGAGAAGGGAAATTTTGGGGCACCAACATTCAAAGAGAAAAGTAATAAATTGAAGCATGCTCGGGAAAGTTACCAAGATGGTGAAGGGGTTGGAAAAAAAGGAATAATTAAAAGATCTAGATATGTTTAGTTTACAGAAAAGACAATTGAGGGGAGGTGACACCAGTCTTCAAACATTTGAAGTTATTCCATAGAAAGAGAAATGAGGCTTAATTCCTGTTTCCCAGAGGTCAAGATTAGAACCAATGAATTAAAAGTACATGAAGCAGGTTGAAGCTGACAGCTCTTGAGATAAGACTACTGCTTGAGATGATGAATGCTCCTTCATTAGAGGATTTAAGACAGAGGTTAGATCCAGAGGTGGGATTCAACCAGTTTGTACCTATTCGCTAGAACTGGTTGTTAACTTTCTAAGCATTATGGGAGCTCCTCGAAGCTCCCATGTTACACCTCTCCTGCGCGAGCTGCATTGGCTTCCTGTAGCCTTCCGGGTGCGATTCAAGGTTTTGGTTCTCACCTT
>JAEANM010000038.1:0-56547 GCA_017656035.1 Myanophis thanlyinensis | reverse complement strand
GCTTTACATGTAATGAGTCTATCTCATATATTAGTTTCACTTTTTAAGTTGCATTTACTGAAATAAATGAACTTTTGTACGATATTCTAATTTTCCAAGTTTCACCTGTAGATGTTTGCTACTATTGTAAAATGGCTTCCTTGATCTAGTTTCCTCCAAATTTGTTGAAATTTAAGAATCTGTCATTCTAAAACATCAAATTATAGGAGTTTGAAGTTCAACTCACCTGAAAAGTGCCAGTTGGAGAAATCTAACTTGAAAGAATATACTGTCAATCTTGAATGTTCATTTGTAGAATGAATGCTGTGAGACTTGTTCTGAGCTGATAGTACATATGCCAAATCTAGTTTTAGATCACTGTATTGCTTTATATGAATACAATATGTATGAGAAAGAAGGTGGGTTTTGAGATCCCATTAATATCTTGATATTCTGATTAATAAATAATATGTTGAACACAAAAAATACAAAGAAGAGTTTGTAATGGTGTTCAGCTTATAGGATTTTTTAAAAATGTAAACTTATCAAAATTGCATCCTAAGTGTACGAGTAATCCTTGGTTAAGAATGACTCAATCAGTGACTGAAGTAGTGATGGGACTGAATGAGCAGTGCTTACAGCCAGCTCTTGAATTTCTGGCCATTGCAACACCTCCAGGGTCACATGAACACAATTCATATTTGGATGTGAATGCATCTGTACTTTTATATGCCAGTGTCACCATGTTGACAAAGAACCTAAATGCTTTACAGTGATTGTTAAATGGACTGTGTGATGCCCTGAGAAATATGAATCTTAAAAGGATTGTAGTTGACAAAGAAACGGAATGAATAATTGCATGCTATATTTAAAAGATAAAAAATACAGCAGCTAAATAACTTTGTGTAGCTTAGTAGAATTGGGTAAATAGATGGAAAAATATTAATCAGTAAATGTGGTAGAAAGGTTGAGTAGTATCTACTTAGTTATATACAAATGAGAGTAGTAGATAAAGTGAAACAAAAGTTGAATATGTTTGGAATGCGTGTGATAAAACAAGAAGAGAATAGATGCTGAATTTATGTAGATTAAACATCCTGTTTCCAACTCATACAAAAAAGATACATTGAGTTGGTTGATTAATAAAAAACGAATGAAGACTGAATTGTGGAACAAATAAATAAAGACATGCAAATAAAGTGAGAGGAAATATGGTACATTGTGTGTGGTTAGATGGAGCTGATCAGATCATCAGCTCTTCAGAAAAAAAATGTGAAGTTTAAAAAGCAACAGTGAATGAAACTGAATATGGACATGGTGAAAGCAAGGAATTGTTTCCAATGATAAAGAAAGATACGGAGAAGTGAGTGGTGTTGTATATTCTGGAATTAGTGATGTTTCTTTTGCTTATCTCAGGTGCTTAATTTATTTGTCTTATTATTCCTTACTTTCTGCATTTCCACATTGCTTACTTTGAAAAGGTATAGCACATTGGGTATGTATGTAAGAATGCCTATAGATATGAATTGCATTTATATTAAATTTTGATTAGATATTTTTTGTCAACTGATTGCCAATTCATTTCTTTAATGATAAAAGCCTTTAACAAGAGAGCCAAAATGACTGAGTCGTAGATCACAACACATAAGATAAAGGTATGCTTTCCAAAGAAGAGATAAAATTGTAGGAAAGATAGCTTCTTTTCCAGGATTTGGTTTGTTTCTGTTCTTGGACTCTGGGAAAAATTGACTCCATTGATTGGGTTTACAGCCAGAATCAATTCAAGGGCAAATACATCTGTTCCGTTTCCAAAGCGATCAGTACAGGTAGCTCTTGACTTACAACTACATTTGAGCCCAACTTTTATATTGTTAAATGAGACATTTGTTGAGTTTTGCTCCATTTTACAACATTTATTGCCACAGTTGTTAAATGAATCACTGAGATTATTAAGTTCATAACCTGATTGTTAAGTGAATCTGGCTTCCGCATTGACTTTGCTTGTCAGAAGGTTGCAAGGGGATTACATGACCCCGAGACATTGCAACAAACAGTCATAAATATGAATCAGTTGCCAAGTATCTGAATTTTAAACATGTGACCATGGGGATGTAACTGTGAAAAAATGGTTATAAGTCACTTTTTTTCAGTGCCATTGTAACTTTGAACAGTCACTAAATAAACTGTTTAAGTCAAGGACTACCTGTAGTTAAGGTGACCCATCACAAGGGGAACATTGCAAAGCAATTAAAGGCAGTTCAGGATTGCCATGGGCAGAGCTGCTGAATAGACGAATGGGTTATTTTTAGAAAGGACTGGGTCATTTGAAGGAAAAAGAAGGATATTTTCTGGATGAATCTTACTAATATGTGTGACATATAATAGAATTTTATTGGACAATACTGTGAATAGCTAAGAAAACAGACAAATGGATCACCAGAAAAATCAACCCATAGCTCTTATTCAAGGCAGAAATGATCAGGCTCAAGGTACCCTACTTCACATTATGAGAAAACCAAGCTCTCTATAAAAGTATCTAATGCTGGGAAAGATGCAAAGAAAGAGAAGAGGGAGATAACCAACAGCAAGGTGGATGGACTCAGTTACAGCAGCAACTAGCACATCATTGAGAGACATGAAAGACCAGGTTTGGGACAGATTGTTCTGGGAAAAAACCTATTTATGTGGTTGCTAAAAGTCAACAACTTGATGGCATATAATCAATCAATCATAGCTGTAGAAGTTTACCTACAAACTATTAGGACCAGTTGTTCATGGGGAACATTTAGTTCTGCATGGAAAGATCTTTTTATTTCTGATTTCAGCTGGTTGCAGAAAACATGTAACTCTGCTGTTTAAGGTCCCTATAGTGTATATCAGCCATCTTTCATCTAGCCGAAATTGGCAGTACTGCCGGTAGGAGAAAGCCGCTTGCGGTGACATATACAGCTGGCAATGTTCAGTAGGAATTACTTTCCTGTATGGGAAAATGAAACAAACTGTGATCACTGCATCAATCACCACAAAGAATCAGGCCATTAAGCAGTCATCATGAAGAATGACCACAGCCTGGCCTTGCATTATTGTAGTCAGTGGTTTTCAACATGTATTTGGCCATCCTGACAATAGGAGTAAAAGCAAATGCACTTATAGACTTCTTCACTTTTTCCCCTCAGTGCAGGAAATACTATTGCAAACAGTTGGGTGCATTTTAGTGTGCATTCCTTACACTTTTTATAGAAGTGTAAAACTGGGTGAATAGGAGTGGAAACAAAAGACCCACAGCTGTATCGAATCAGGAGATGGGGAAATGGAGGAGGTCATTGACATTGGCTTTATACTGTATATAAAAAAAAAGTTGAGTGGTAAATTCTTTGTATTCAATTGTAAGAGGTAATTATTTTAGGTTCTAGACATCAAACTGCTAGGGCGCCCCTTCTTCCAGATTACACTTCTTTAACCTAAAGACTAATAGGAAATTTTAGGGCTGTCAATCAGATTGAAATATTTAAAAAAAGTATCCTGGAAAAAGTCAGTAGCAAACCATTTCCACATTGCCAAAAACATAATATTAAACCCGTTGTCACCAAGAGTCAAGATTTTTGCATAAATCTTAAAAATTAATTAATTAGTAAAAATAAATTAATAAATAAGTCCACTAATAGGAGAAGATGGCAAGGAGGTCATGGGTGGCAGGGAAAAAGCAGAACTACTTAATTCATTCTTTGAATCTCTATTCACGCAAAAGGAAAAAATAGTCCAACCTAACCTACCTAAAGCAGAGCTGTGGGAGACAGATTAGAAATACAAATCAAAATAGGCAAAAAAATGGTAAGAGAACACTTTTAGATGAGTTCAAATCGCCAGGACCAGATGGATTACCTCCAGAGTTCTGAAAGTGCTGGCTGAAGGAATCAAGTAGTCTTGGAACCACTGAATATAATCTTTCAGAGCTCCTGGAGCATGGAGGAACTATTAGATGGGTTTCTTCAGTTGAACAATGCCACCCATCCAGACCTCTTATGTTGCAGCACCTGCTTGTCTCTGGAATGAGGTTCAACTGGTGCTTGAAGACCTAGGTCTTTGTCTGGGCCCTGGATGGAAGTAGTTGAAGCCACTTCAGAATAGGATCACTTAATCTGTCCTTGCCTGGTTTGGGCTATCTTTATTGTTGCATTGTTTTGTTTTATTGCTATTTTTATTTTGTGAATTTTCTGGAATTACTGCATGATATACAAATTAATTAAACAAACAAAAATAATTTGGTCTTATTCTAGGTCAGAGTCAAATATGTGTTGCTGCATCTTCAGAAAGGCTGTCTTGATCTCAAGTAGGATCAATTAGCAAAGAGCAGAGAGACCACAGTATCTAAGGTTTAATTCAAGGCTTTTCTTCCATGAAAACTTTTCTACCAGGATCAGATGGGCTAGGAATCTATTAAAGAAATAAATTATGCTTTAACCAAAATCTGAAATGCTATGGTGGAGAAATTATGGACCTCTAGAGAGATTAACCCCATTGTTTACGTACAAATCGAAGTTGGAGACAATTCAGAGGTAGCACTGGCTTTTAAAAATTGAGACTGTAATTCTTTTAGGGGTCTTAAATCTTGTAATAATAAATCCATGAGCTGTAAAGCAAGAGGCAAATTACCTTTATTATAAAGATGCTTACAACAGCAGGAACAATTGTTATTCTGTTGCTGGCAAAACAATTAATTGCATTAGTAGTACTGTGACTGCATGTCCAATTGGTAGCAGCTTTAACCTGTTCATTCTGCACTGCAGATGATTGACTCCCAAATATTTGCCTTCAAATGATCTGTATGGCTATCAGCAATAATTACAATTTATTTTAGGTGAAATTCAACAGTTTCTAGCCTATTTGCTAGAACCAGTAGCAAATTTTCTAAGCAGTTCGGAGGACCAGTTGTTAGAATAAATCTTTTTGTTTTTTTTCCACTTTACAGGGTTAATCCAGTAAGGAAGGCAGGAAAAAAACCATTCTGGTGTTGTTTCTACCCTAATCTTTATTGCCCTGCTTACAGAAACTGCCCACCCAGTCACATGACATCCCCCCCCCAGCCATGCCCACCAAGCCACACCACAGAACCGGTAGTAAACAAAATTTGAATTCCACTACTGGTTTACATGCCTTTTAATAAATTTTGTGTTTGGCTTAACTGATGACTAGTTTTTCCTCCGCACAATGTAAAGCAAGGCTTAAAAGTTTCTTAAAGCTACTACTACTGTAGAAGGTAATACTGCACCATTATCACCAAGAAGAACCAAAATAGATACAATGAACCTCACTTTGGGAGAGGATTAGAATTAAAAACGTAAAAGTTCTGGAAAAGGAATTTCGACTCTATTGTTACTTCAGCAAGCCTGGGTCTGTAAAAACATGGAAACTGTCTTACTGAAATAAGAAAGAAGCCAGAAATTCAGCAATTTTTCCCCACTGTGCTACATTTCTGGTTTCTATCACTACCTCCACTCACAAGAGCAGCCATATCTGAATGAAAAGTATACACCACTGATAACAGTATGTATCTCAGAAAATAATAGAAATAATAGAAAATAACAGAAAATAATCACTGATCTTTTCAGGAAAGAAGGCTCAAGTAGTATGCCCTCTTAGCATATTGTTTCACTTCTCTCTTTTTAAAAATATCTCTCACTCATTTCTTTTTATGAAGTACATGGTATCTTTCGGGTGAAGTCTGAATAGCAATGATCTCAAATTCTCATTACTGGAATTTTTCTGCTACTCTCTATAAGACTTTAAAATGTCATGGAATGTGTCTCTAAGCAGCAGAGCACTGCAATGCATGAGTGATTTGTAAGTAATGAACTACGAACATGAATTATATTCCCATGCAATTGTATTATTATTATTATTGTAAGTTGCTCTTTATCTTCATTTTAAGTCATAAAATTAAGAAATATAACAAATGGCCAGCCTGCATCCAGTGTGGGCTTAGTAGCTTCTTTATTGATTTCTTAGACTCCACACCTATTTATCAAAAAGTGTGCAATCTTGCCTGTATATTTTTGTTCAAAGCTAATGAAACTTTTTGGATTAAGCAAAATAAAATTTTATATATATATCCTTTACCGCTTGGTTAATGCCACTTAATAAAATCATAACAGATGTGGAATTTGTACTAGAAACTTCATGGCTCATAACTCAGTCTAATGGCTTTTTAAAAAAATAAATCAGTTGCCCAGTTAAATCTGGGAGCTTTTTCCACTTAATTCAGTTTTTATCATCAATCACTCTAACTGGTTGGTGCCTGCCTGTTGGGAACTGAAGTTACTCAGTCAGCAAGGAGTTACCCATAAAATATATCATCAATCAGAAAGGAAAACTAACACCTAGGATTGCCATTATTTTGGCATCTACATCAAGGAGATTTTCACTATATTTCTCCTTACATTCCTCAATGTCATGGAAGAATGAATAAAGTGCTGAACACCAGACCTTGGTGACATTGTTAGGGCACAAGAACGTTAAAGTAGATGAATTTCTCCTTGTATATTTTGCTACAATGGTATCATCTTCTGAATGCTTGTATGGAAATAAAAGGACAGCCTTGTGCATGTTTACTCAGAGGTAACGCTCACTGCATTCAGTGGGTGAAAAGAGTGAGCAGGATCAAGAGAAGCTTGGGGTGGGGGATGGGGAGATCATTGCCCAATTTGTTTATTTATGTTATTTTTGAAGCAGAGGCCAGCTGGAATATACCTAGATTGCCTTGGGAAAGGACGTGGTTTTTCTAAAATTATTATGGCAATATGAATACCTTCGAATGGACTGCCATCAGTTGTGATGGGATGGGAATAGGAGGGGGAGAGGAAATATCTCTGTCAGCAGAGGTGAAATTTAGCAGGTTCACTAGAACCGGTAGTAAATTTTCTAAGCAGTTCGGAGAACCAGGTGTTAGAAGAAATCTCCTTTTGTTTTTTCCCACTTTACAGGGTTAATCCTGTAAGGAAGGCAGGAAAAAAACATTCTGGTGTTCTTTCTAGCCTAATCTTTATTGCCCTGCTTACAGAAACTGCCCATCCAGTTACATGACCCCTCCAGCCATGCCCATCAAGCCACGCCCACAGAACTGATAGTAAAAAAAATTGAATTCTACCACTGTCTGTCAGTCAGATACAGTACTGGAAGATAAAAGTCTGGACTTGCGTATTACCATCCTTGCCTCTGTACTTGCAAGAGCATTCTGACTTTTAAAAATAAAATTTAAAAACTTTTGGCAATCTAAGACCTTGATGATAACAATGACAAGGCCTTTATTGCTTCCCATCTAATTATGCCCTGAAAATGATCTTTTGTCTCAGTGATGACAAGGAAAGATGTTTGATGGAAAGAACACTATAGCTGCAAGAAACCTGTCTTGGTAGAGATAAACAGCAATAGACCCGCAAACTATTTACCACAGCATCTGTGTGTGGGATGTTCCATCTGTGAATAGTTTTCCAGAAAGCAACATTTAAATCAGATTGTCTGTGGTACCGATGCATTTATTACCTGCTAAGCTTGCTCGTCTCTCACTGGAAATGTATCTGGATGTATGCGGGTGGATTATGGATGATTTCCCTTTGCAGTCATTTGTCATATAGCATATGCCATTTTGAAATGGCAGAAGGGCAGAGAGCATATTCAAATTGCAGAGCTAAACCTCTGTAAGGCAGCACTTGGAAAATTACTTCACCATTTCCAGTAGGTCTCTAGTTTTTCACTAAGGTTGATTTTGATTTCTATGTATTCCTATTATCATTGAAAAACTGACATGGCATTCCCTTTAGCTTGATTATATGTGATAAATGATATTTTTCTATACCGGTTTTTCTACAACCCGGTAAAAATACTGTGGAAATGCAAGATACTTTTGTGAAAATACAGAATACAACACTGTGTTTTTGTCAATCATCCTTAGTATGCTCAAATAAATCATTACAATACAAATCACTAGAAACCAGAACATACTGCATTGATGATGCAATCATATATCAATACAAGAAAGCTAATAGTACAAGTTCATCATCCAGTTTGGGCTGCTTAGCTCTGTTTGTTTTAACATTTTAAAAAATGGAGTAATACTGTTTAGAGGAATGGGTGAAATGTAACCATTAAAAAAAGTGTCTAAGTGGCTATCTAATCTGGTTCAATCATTTCATTTCTCCACTCTGCATTTAATATCCTTAAAACCACCTTTGGCAGATGTTTCCCTAGTCCTTTTTTTAAAACCTGCTTGGCAACTGTCAGCAGTGAAAGCATTAGTCTGCTTCTCAATAGCATTATTAAAAGCATTAGTGACAGGAGAAAAGGGAAAAGGAATTAGTCTAATCTTTCGAAATTCCACCTACCACCTTAACTAAGGGGCCATTTTTCTTCTTTTGTGTAGGAGAAAAATGAATGTCATGATTAGCCTATCTTTTGAATAATTCTTTATTATAATTAATGCTTCCTATATAAAACAAAGAAAAATATTCTTTTTACAGTGATTAAAAACATTGATTTATGCTTGGGTCTTGTTCATATTGTTCATGCAATCTGCACATTAAACATGTATTTGGAAAATAATATCTGTAAAACATTTTTTGCAACCATAGTTATGTGTTTATCTGGAATGGGGATAAACACTTTTAAAAAACAAAACAAAACAAATGTGTAAGGACGATAAGAATCGGAACTGGGGCATTATTAGGGAAAGGGGATAAGCATGACTATATTCTCATTATTAAGTGAAAACCTAATCCAAATAAGTCCAACAAATAAACTTTCAAAGTGCAAAGGAAGTTCTCTGAGTCTCTAAGTTCAGTGCAAAGGGTCTAAAAATATCTTTTGATATCACAAAGCATAATAAGAGATGGGCATATCTATGTTAAATGAAGAGCCAAAAACATCCTGGATTTTCTACCACCAGAAAAAATATTCCCCCTTCAGATGAGCTACAATGAATTAGAGTTGAAACACATTTCATGTTTTATTACTATGCTGATGATGATTATTGCTGAGATAAAGATTTTTGACAGCAGTCAAGAATTAAACTTGGTGCAAGCCTTGCTTCCTTTATAGGTCAAAGTCATGAATCTGGTTATTCCCATCCCTCCAATTGTTTGCATGCCAGGAAGTGAGCATATGCTTGTTCCTGCAACTACCAGCAGGAATGGGAAGAAAGACCACAGCAGGTCATAGGAGTCAGGTACGAGATACAAACAAGAGGCTGAGTCCTAATGGAAATCAATATTATATAGCGTCTCCCTTGGATATTTGTGAGAGGTATCATAATTGGGACATGGATTGAGGATATTGCAGAGAGACTGATAAAGCGAGGTCAAGCTCTACTATTCTATGGAGCTGTGGGACACTTCTATAGGATTGAACTTGAGTTGGAAGAAATAAATGTTAGGAAGACTCTAGGCCATTTTTTTCTGTTGGCTTCCTCTTGGCATCAGCTGTGCAAAGGTTCAGTGAGTGTGAATATCCAATCATCCATATCTGTAAAGAAAATGTATCAATCTTAACCTCAGGGGCACATTAAATAAATCTGGCTCCTGCGGGGAAACAGGTTCGTTTCTTTTCTAGTTCAAAATGCACAAAGCACAATAACATTTTCATTCCTTCTGGCTTAGCCATATGGTTGATTATACTGCTCAGATAATAATCTCTGAATCACACTATAGTTGATGGGAAGTGCAGTCCAGCGTAGGTGAATGGCATTAGCTTGAGAAATGTTATTTTAAAATATCAGCAATGTCAGATTTGTCATGCTAAAAATTGAACTTATCCCGAACTGTAAAATGTGCAGAAGAGCAATAATATTATTTTAGAACTTCAGTCATAAAGAGTAAATTAAGCCAATTTGAATATCACCCCCAAATGCCACACTTGGTGCAGATCTATGGTTAGGGAGAGATGGGCATAGATTTACACTTGTCTCATGCTATATTGACTGGATGGACTTTGGAAAACTTTTTCAATGCTTCTTCTCAAAGGAACAGACCGTCAGGAGCCTTTACAGATGAAGAGCAAACAATGGATAAGAGACACAATGCATGGTCTAACAGTGCTTGCCTTCTTGTCTGGTTCAGTGCTTAGGTTAGCCAAAATCCTTAAATCTAAATGACCAGAACAATTTAGTAATAAAATACATTTTGACAGTCCTCTGGGGAAGAGAAAAGCAACCACCCCCACAACATGGTATCATAGACATAGAATTTTACCCAGACTTTTACCTAGCATCATGATCCATAGCCCTAATATTTAATGAATGTATTTTCTGCCATATCTGTGATGACACCAAGTTTGGAGATGGTTGGAGTATATGTTCAGATAAAGGATTTTTCATAGAACGATTTTCTGCCATTTAAATGATTAGTATGTTGCAGACTAGACTATTATCAGTTGTAATAGTAGAGGTCCTTAAATGTTACAGCAGATTAGATTAAAAAAATGTCTAAACCCAATAATTATTTTTCAATTTAGAAAACTTCCAAATTGATTGCACAATCACTGAAGAGTACTTACTTGCAATTGAACACTTGAACTCAAACCTATCAAAAGCATTCCCACCTTTCCAGATATTTTATATTAAACCTTTATTAAGAAGGTCAAATCATATTGATCTTTCCAAATTAGGACTTACTAGTTCCATTCACATGACCTTTTAAAATTTTCCTAATATTTGCATTTATGTTTTTTCCCCATAGTGGGCTTAGATGTATTTATTGTAAAATATTTATGTTGTTGGAAACTTTTTGAAATATTACAAGTGCATCATCTCCTATAATAAAATATTATCAAGAGTCCTTGATTTTTGTTTTTAATGGACCACACAGAATGTTAATTGTGGGACATAACCTCCATTTTTAAAGACACCTCTGTTCCCAAGGTTATGTACTGAGAATAACACATTTTCCATTGTAAGTAATTTCCTTTCTGTCATTAGAAAATAACTAGTAGGCAGACAAAAGTTTTGATAATACTGTTATATGTACAAACTATTTAAATATATCTAAAACAGGAGATTCTTAAGAATATACTGTAGATCTTTCAAGATTTTTTTAAAATAGGTTTTCTTCAACATCTGTAGAGCAGAGGTCCTCAGCTCCCAGGCCATGACCCACTACTGGGCTGTGAACTGTTTAAAACCAGGCTGCAAAAGCGGCAGGTGAGCGCATGTGCACACACACATTTCCACTTGGCCTGAGCAGTGGGAAAACATGCCCCTGTGCATGCAAATTGAGTCCACACATGCATGTGCTTACCAGGGGTGGAATCCGACTGGTTTTGCTACCGGTTCAGTGTGCACACATGCGTGCCAAATGTGCTGCAGCATGGCTCTTTAAACCTATTTTACAGGCACCAGAGGCAGCAGGGATCATCAGGAAGGCTCTGTAGATGCTCCAAAGAGCTGATTAAGATAGGAAACAATAAATAAATAAATATGAAGCTCATATAAGGGCAGGATGGGTGGGCAGGGCCAATTTCAAATCGCCACTACCAGTTTGGGTGATGTGGTGTGATCCGGCTGAATTTCACCACTGGTGCTTACCCATCAATTGTGGGGAACCATCCCTTCCCGCCCTGCCACTCTACAAAGCTGGAAAGGTTGGGGAACTTTGCTCTAGAGCCATGGAAAGTTAACCACATACTTTACTGTTTTCTTCAAATATATGGGCTTGCAAAGAGGATGCACACACACTGTATACATTCATTCAGATCTTATGGACAGACAATTCCACATAGAAGTGATTAAGTGTATCTGGAATTCTCTTGCTATCTGGTGAGCCTCAAATAAGTCAATTCTGTAAAATAGAATATTCTTTTAAATCCTCAGAGTCTCTATGTATAGGATTACTGACAATTGTGGACAGGCTTAAAAACAATAATGTGTATAGTTTAATATTTATTACTTTCTACCGAAAGTGAACATTTAAATTTATATAGGATATGTCGAAGATTTTGACACTGTGGATGTTTCACTGCCAACAGTAGAACACACACTTTTCATGCAAATGATTTTTTTTTTTTAATCCCTGATAGATTTAGGTAGAGCTGTGAAAAGCTTCTTGTTGAACTCTGGAGAACTACTGTGACTTTACTGACTAAGTCTGACTTCTTCCTATGTTTCATAAGGCAACAAGTTTAACAGTGAACCCATGGAGATTAGAAGTTTCCTTTAATCCTAGATAATAGGAAGATCAGAAAGAGTATGATTTACGGAATTATTTTCCACCTCTTAATAATAGCTCTGTTCTTGATGAAGTAACTGGGAAGAAACGAGGAAAGTTAGAAAGGGGTCAGCAACACACCAAGTCATTGGCCACTTGTCTCTGCCATGGAGGATTTCTTCACAGCAACCAAGCCAGATCCATCCAAATAGATAATTTTTGAACTGCTATTTCTTTTGATAGCTCGATTCTCCCTCTCAGCATTAAATCCAGCATTAAATTTAATCAAGTTCTGTTCAGTTTTTCAGGGAATTATCTATTTGGATTGGTAGATCTTGATGGACAGGCTAGTAGCATCCTAAACTTCCTTATACAATTTCTTTCCATCATTTTCTATTGAGTCAGAAAGAATAAAATTACATTTACTATGAAGCTATAGATACAAAGACAGCCAGCTGGTGTAGTGATTAAGGTATCATACTAGAAACTGGGAGTCCTGCCTTAGGCACAAAGTCAGCTGTGTGACTTTGGGCAAGTCATCTCTCTCAGCCCTACGAAAAAGGACTTCTACACCATTTCCAAAATCTTGCAAAGAAGACTGCAGAGCTTTGTCCAGGTAGCCTCCAGGAGTCAACACTGACTCTAAGGCAAAAAAAGCAAACACAGACACAAAAGTTAACTGGAAACTAGTTCTATCTATTATTCAGTCAGTACAGGTAGTCCTTGACTTATGACAGTTCATTTAGTGACTGCTGAAAGATATAACGGTACTGAATGAGACTTATGATCATTTTTCACTGCAGCATCCCCATAATCATGTGATCAAAATTCAGATGCTTGGCAACTAGTTCATGTTTATGACCATTGCTGTCTCAAGATCAAGTGATCACTTTTTGTGATCTTCTCACAGTCATTGGGGAAACTAGATTCACTTAATAACCGGTTTACTAATTTATCAACTGCAATGTTTCACTTTACTGTGGCAAGAAAGGTTGTAAAATGGGGCAGAACTTACTTAACAAATATCTTGCTTAACAACAGAAATTTTGGGCTCAATTGTGGTCGTAAGTTGAGGACTACTTGTATATCATATAGCCTGTCTTTTCAAGGAGGTATAGTCGATTCAATGTTTGGAATCGACACTATTCTATGCCATTTTTGAAGAATAGGAGCCTAACTTAAAAGACTTCATTTGGTTGCCTTTTCATTACACGATACCAACTGGCTGCATTAAAATTTCATTTAGTTGATTTTTTAAATCTTAAAATATGGCAGTATTTTATGAAGTATGCTAAACTATTTGCTTCTGGAGATTTATGCATGTTAGCAAAACCCCTTCTACAGTAAATCAACAGAAACATTTACCCATATTTGTGTTTCCATTTGAGCATGACTACTAGGCAGATCTTCAAAATTCCCCTAAATGTTATTTTTCAGCTATACAACTGTTGTAGGAACCAAATTGCTTCTTTTAAATACCTTTGGTTTGAAAAATGTTGGGCATAAAGAGAAGACATACTACATTTTGCTAAACACAGTATACTATAAATCTCTAACTTCTACAACTATCCATGCTACTTTCTTATTCTGCCAAGCTGCAATAGTCTTGTTTAAAATGCATGGACAGATTACAGACCATCACACAAAGGGCTTAATCTATAGATAAATATTCATAGTTTATTAAGCTTCAGGGAATGCATGAAGCTGTTTAAGGCATATATGGAAGAATAATGTCACAATAGAATCTGCATCTGGGGAAAACAGGGTTATTGCAGGTTAGGAAATTAGCTTGACTTGAATGTCTTCGATGTGCAACTAATAGAATGTGAGTTCCATGCTGCTGCTTATTTAGCAATGGAAAGACTGCCTTTAGAAGGGGCATGAGCAAAAAGATGACCCAACATGTATTGGAGACTGCTTCACCTTGAAAATGCAAAGTAGAGACAGCTGGATTCATTTGGGATTTATTCTATGTGCATATGTACTTTTGCATCAAACATATACATCCAGGAAATCCCAGAAATTTTCATAGACTTGTAGATTACTTTGTTGTTTTTTTTAGTAGGGAACTGCTTTCCTCTTTCAATTAGCAGTAGGAAAGCCCAGACTGGCTGGTCTTCTCTGGTTACCTTTGGTCCCTTTTCCTGTTACATGCAGGATTTGGGGATGGTAATTAATACCATGTGCACGCATTGTGAGGAATGGCTGTTTTTAATAAAAATTAACAACAAATTTCCTCCAATAATTCTCTTCTGAAAAACAGCAATCCAATCATGTTTTCCTATTCTTGCTTTTTTTTTGGGGGGGGGGGGGCAGAGATACAACTTTTCCATTAAACTCTTTGATAGCATGGGTAGAGCACAACTTCGTATTGTTGTTTCTATGGGAAGCAGAAATTGAAATACAGAGCTACAAGTGAGATCTTCAGTCAATGCAACAATCCTGCTTTTCCCATTTGATAGCTTCCACACTGAAGCCTATTATGGAACCATTTTATCTCATAGGAAGCAGCAGCATATACCTTGCTTACTGAAAAGCATAGGCTAGGGCCTGTCTACAATGATCTCCAATAGAAGTAAATGTTCAGAAAAGTTCCTGTTTATAAAACAGTTCATCATTTAAATCAATAACTGATTCTGCAATGTGGTTTCATGCTGTTTTAGCAAGGGGCGTGCCATAATGTGCTCAGCTTTTTATCACCACTCCCTACGCCAGTTTTCCCCCCATGTTCAGACATTTCTTTTTCTGAGGACAACATCAAATCCTTAAAAAAAAAAGGATCCCCCTTCCCAAGTCAGCTGCATACATTATTAATGAAGGAAATTGCATTATCTCACAAATCAGACAAAGGGGGTATAGAGGGATGTTTATTTCAGTCCAAGTTCTGAAGCCTGGGGCACAGAATCTCTGCATTCTGTTCTTCAGCTGGTCTCTGGTGGGTTAGCTCAGATTTCAGCTGCAGTATGATCACTTCAGCAGTCAGTGCATCTATGCCGTTTGCTAAAGAGATGATGGCACTGGTCGGGTTTGTGTGTTTGGCCTTTGTTGCCCTCCCTGATTGCTTTCTCTTGTTGATGGTGACTCTGCTGACCCATGCCAACTTATTTCTTTATTTAGCTGCTGTTGCTTCAATATATAGTGTTATGCCAGGGAATAGATAGCATTTACTGGTGACGTGGCTTCTGAGCTCTCATTGCCTTCTGTCTCCTCTTTGTCCTTCTTAACTGTGTACTGGCCAATAAAGGAGCCATCTTCATTGAACTGTCCTTCACCTCCTTCTCCATAGTCCACCAAGCTGTCATCACTTTCTTGTTGCTTTATTGTGCCATCTAAGGAGGTCTGACTGCCTTGCAGTGGCTTGTTGTCTTCATCACTGACATTAAAAGGAAAAGGAGAGGCATCAGAAATGAGAAAATGTGGTTTAAAAGGAAACCAATATTAGAATTTGAAAGCAGTGTCTGAATGATGATACATAAAAAGGCAACAGTTGTGCATAAAGATTTAAGAAAATATATCTTTGTAAATACGGATGCTAATGGAAAAAAAATAACATTTCTCAAAGAATGTAAATAAATTAGGAGAAGGAAGTTCCACATTGTTATGATAAGGATCCTGAAGAACCAAAAGCAAGCCAAATTAGCAAGCCAAACAGGAGAATAATATATCACAGTTCTGAGTCTTCTAGTTTATATATAAATCCCATTTCATCAAAGATATACTTTGTCCAAAGTGCATTCACTGACAATTTAATTGAAAGTCTTTCAGCAGATCTAAAAAGGACAGAAATCTTTTTTAAGGTTCATTTTGGCCATTTCACATGAAAGCAAATTTTTAAAAAATGATCCAGATTTAAACAAATGAAAGAAAGAAAAACAAATAAATAAGCAATATCTTAAGTCAAGCCTTGTTAATTGTATACCAGGACACTACCAGAAAAGCTCAGGACTGCAGGGGCTAAATTGGAAACTTGAAAAAAATGGCAAAGACAAACGACCACCATATCGGCACCAGGAAAATTGCATTAATATACAGCAAGCAAGCTCAGCTTAAGGCAATGTTTATTTTTAATAGACATATAACAACATTTCTCTTTGCCACCTCGAGAAAGCTTCTGCAAAATTTGTAAGATGGGTTAACTATTTTGAGTCTTTTTTAAAAAGATGAAAGAGATTTACAGGATAAGTTTTGTTGATAATTAGTCCTGAGGATAGTGAAGTTTGGTTTTCATTGCCAAAATGCACTTTAAAGTGCACAGAAGTGTGAACACAGCACTTGTCTGTAACACTTTAAACCAGCTACATTTTCCTCAGGGTAGTATGTCCTCTGTAGGTATTGCACAATCTCAGGAAAAGATACATTACTTTCAGAGTTGCAGAACGATGCCATATCCATGCAATTTCTCTCTTCCAGAGGCATGACCAACACCCCTGCACTCTGTAACATTTTTTGTCTTTAAGTCTGAAGTGCTGAAAGGCTTTACTGGATACTCATGTGAGATGTATTCCTTTAATTGTTTGTACGTTGTGCACATATTTATAGGTATACTAATACCATAAAATGACTTTTGGTTTCCAGCATTGCCATTTCATTGCTTTTTCTCATCATATTATGTCCAATAGATCAGCTCTATAGTATTCAAAGTTGCATCTTGCAAGCTCTGATATGGTCTGAATTGCCAGCAGATAATCATTCTAGGTTACTTGCAGTCCCAGGTACAATGTTCTTTATTGCAATGTGAAGATGAATTTCTTTTCCTTCTGGAAGGAGCCAGTGTTGAAAAGTACATACATGCTGCTTTTGAATATCTTAGAAAAGTATAAATTCACATTTTGCAAATGGGGATTAACATGCTTGTAATGGCACAAGTTAATTTCATTATCAGGGTTTGGGCAAGTAATTGGAGCCGAGGCAAGAGGAGCTCTGAGGTAGAATGGGTTAGCAGTATAAGAAGGCATAAAGGCAAGAAGGGCAAAAGCCACAGATGCTAGAGATTATTTGTTTTCAAGTTAAAACAAGTATTTATATAAAATATAATAGCAATGAAAATTTGCCCCTTCCATATTTAATGTCAGTAAAGTTTTCAAGGGATTTCTTATTTTGATCCCCCCAAAGGCTGGATTCCAGAGATCCACACAGCAATGTATGCTGGATGAAGTGGTTTTTTTTTTTTTGTCTTCTTCCCCAAAGTTATCCTGTTCTTGTTCTAGAGGACTGCTATTGAAAAGCAGATATAAGAAATTCTGTTTGACATGCTGCAAAATACTCTGATGTTCTGCACATGGCTCTCTGGACTGCAAGCCAAACAAGTAACCATACTGCCTTGTTAATACATTAGGAAAATAAGTAAATTCAGCCTTTAACGCACAAATACAATGTTCTTATTAGATAAATCTTGCAGCTTATTTAATATATTAAATACAGTCAACCAAGCCACAAATGAAATTGGTTTAGGAGCATCATGTTCAAGAGTTGCATTATGTTGGAAGGAATAATTTGTGAGTGAAAGATCTTCAGTCTGAACTTCTGAAATAATTGGCTTCTTCTTGACCATTCTTCTTTTGTTTTAGTGCCCAGTAAGTGAAGTCGGTTATAACTGCATTTAAAATATGGTGGCCATATCCTACCAGTAGCTTACCAGGTAATATGGAACTACTCAAAACCTGTACTCCAATAGACTCTTTTTCATGACAGCAATGACTACTCAAGTGTGCAGATTCACTCTGCACATATAAATATTAGTCAAGAAAAAGGAATGAAGCTAGGGCCACTGCAATGTCATTGGATATGGTATTTTAACTGAATCTACAGTTAAAATGCAACTCTATGGACACAGGACACCTGAATCTCAGAATAAGAAAGAAATTACTTTTTAACTCTGTTAGATGTAAAGTTCTGGAACAGAAACATGGAAAGGAGTTAGAAATTAGATATGCTTAGAAATGTTGAAGGAAAGTGTGTGCAAGGGTTTGGGTCATTCCTACCTTTCAAGAGACCTTCATGGTCCATGTAGAAGGATAAGGTGAAAAGGACAAGAACAGATGAAAATAAAACAAGGAGAGAAGCAAAAAGAGCCTGGTCAGAGAGCAAAATAATATAGGCTTGAAGTTTAGGGATCAACGCTAAATAAATCATAGTAATAGTTATTACTTTCTGGAAGGGCTAAGCATCTTAAATGAAAGCCAATTTAAAACACAAACTGCTAATTGTGTGCAATAACATAAAAAAGCAACTAGTTGTTGATAAGTGTCAGTGATACTCTCCCACCCTCCCTTCCCAGATGGGCACCCTCAAAGCTGAGCCATGGTGGCAAGCTCTCATTGCCATTCCAGACATGCTCTCATTCTAGCGATTTTAGTCCTAAACAACTAAACAAGCCACTATATGTCTGAAGGCTTTAAGCCAGGGGTGGGCAATTACGGCTCCTTCATGACTCGTGGACTTCAACTCCCAGAATTCCTGAACCATCCATGCTGGCTCAGGAATTCTGGGAGTTGAAGTCCACGAGTCATGAAGGAGCTATAATTGCCCCCCCCCCTGCTTTAATCAGTCACTCTCTCTCAGAGATGTAAAACAAAGCATTGGTCTTGCCAAAAAAAAAAAAGTATCTCCAGGAAAGGTCTCAGCCTTAGATGAAAATGCTCCAAAGAGGAAGGAAGAGGAAAAAAAGTATTATGTGCTGGAGTTTTTCTACACGGAGAGAGTTTTAAATGAGCAGATTGGGAGGGAAGTAGATATCATAGATCTAGAGAGGAAAAGCCACCTCTTTTAAATATTCACATAGAAATTTGTTCATACAGAAATGAAGTGGGAAACAGGAAAAAAGCACACATTAATTATTTCTTAGAACATTTTCATTGAGTTCTAGATAGACTCTTCATCCTCCTTTAAAGAAAACAGGGTTGATTAGCATTATGAGGAGGAAGAGTCCTGACAATTAGGCAGCAGATTTTATCAGAATATTTCCATCTTCAGAAAATCTGTGGGTACCATAAAGTAGTCACAAAAATTACTGAGAAATGCTATCTGACTTCATATGAAATCATTTGTCAACATTCAGGGAACAAAAGAGAGTGAATGAAAATAAGTAATCTGGCTTTTAATAAGCATTGCTAATGTTCTGGTTTCATTATCAGCAGACCCTGTAGAAAGTAATCCTCCTATTTTCTGTGTCGTGAAATTGGCACTACAACTGAAAATACCAGGATTAGTCTGATTTGGAGCCTGGCAGAGATAGACTGTATTAAAACATGAAGAGTGAAGGGAGAAGGAAGATTGAACAAATACAATCAGTATAAGATTTTAGTTGTTCTCTCTCTCTCTCCCCCCTCTCTCTCGTCAGATGTTTAATAGAATGAGCACTATTAATGGCTAAAGATTTTATAGCTTATTCCTCTTGTAAGGAGACTATAAGTCTGGCAGCAGAGTAGAAAGAAATGACAGTATATATTTCTTAATTATAGCCTGTGGCCATTGGCATGCTCTATGCATACAGGTTACAGCTCTGAAGGACATGATCAGAATGTATCAGACACATTTCTGTGAATTAGGAAGAGAACAAATAAAGAAAACATGCCAGCTTATATCATGTTCGGTTTCAAAAGCTATCTGTCACAACTCAATGACTATGAATCTTAATCAGCCACATTTCTCTGTCAGCTAATCATTTTCTCTTTTATTCTGACCTTACGTGATTTGTCAGTTCTTTAACACCCTGCATTAAGTTGTGCAGCCATATTTTGGGGAAAAAACAGCAAAAGACCTTCTTTCTAGGGCTCCATAGAAGAAAATACAATATTTTATATCATAGTTTTTTTTTCCTCTTGCACAAATAGCAAACTGATATTTGTAAAATAAAATGATTCAGCCAGTTCACTGCTATAGATGACTATTCAACTCACCCCAGATTTTACTGTTAAATATAGTTTCCTAATAATCAGGACAAACAAAAACAATCATAAGAATACTTTAGTAATTAATCAACACAGGCAGTTCTTAATATTGGGAATTAGTTCTATGTCACTGATCCCGATATTTATTCTGCCATAAAACGAAGCTACAATGTTCTAAATATCTATGAAGATTCTCACTTATCCAAGTCGTGGTTGACCCAAAAGTGCTTTTTCAAGAGGCAACTGAACTTCCTTGTTTTTTTTTCTTTGAAAACATTTAGCTTCTCATCCAAGGAGCTTATTCAGTTCTAACAGGATAGTGGGGAATGGAAGGATTCCTTGAAGACAGCTGGTCATTTCCATTCTTTCAGAGAGTCGTTGAGGCCAGTTGGATTTTGTCTGTGTCTTTAGGGTCACCTGAGTAGTGCAAATGTGTGTGGAGCCTTCTTGGAACTGCTGAAAGGACTGTGTTGTGCACAGACAAAAATCCAAGTGGCCTCAATGACTCTCTAAAAAGAATGGAAATGACCAGCTGTCTGTAAGGAATATAAATCCATCCATTCCACACCATCCAGTCAGAGCTGAAGAAGCTTCTTGGACGAGAAAAAAAAACATATTCCTAGAAGAAACAAAGAAGTCCAGCTGCCTCTTGAAAAAGCACTTTTGGGACTACAATGCTCTACTTTATCCATATGCATTTTTTAAAGAATGCTTCCATCATTTTTTTAAAGAAGCTTGCAGGTTTAACTATGTTTTGGAAAGGAGATGTTTAAGTTAGGGTATTTCTGCTGGTGAAATGGGACCTTCCTTCATTCCCATATATTGTTCTCTGCAATTCTGATACCAGCCTTTGACTGCACTGGAGTAGATTTGGGATATGTATAGGGAAAATGTAGGTTTTAATAATATGTTTCCATCAGTAGAATACCACAACTATATTCAGCTCTAGCTGAAGAGGAAGACCACAACGTAAAAAAAAGAAAAGAAAAGAACAGGTGTTATCCATATTCATGTAGAAATTTTACTTAATGATTCCATTAATATCATGTTGTAACCCAATTTCCCAAGAAACTCATTTATTCAATCTACTAAATGAACCTAAATTACTTCTTATTTTGCTTTGAGTAGCTTGAAGAATTCTTATTTATAATTAATATATTTTGGAATTGTGACCTCATTGTTTAAAAACAACTCTGGAAAGGAACAAGTTTGGAATGGCCATTATTAGAGCAACTCTGATGCTTCAACATATAGCTATCTAATTAACCAACCAGTTTAATTATTATGATTTGGCATGACAAGATTTACACATTGCTATTTTTTCAAAGTCCCATAAGCAATTCTCCAAACAGCGTCATGTAGCAATAGCACTTAGACTTATATACTACTTTACAGTGCTTTACAGCTCTCTCTGAGTGCTTTACAGAGTCAGTATATTACCACCAACAATCTGGTCCTCATTTTGCTGACCTCGGAAGGATCGAAGGCTGAGTCAACCTTGAGTCAATCAGAATTAAACTCCTGGAGTGAGCAGTGAGTTAGCCTGTAGTACTGCATTCTAACCCCTGTGCCCCCATGGCTCTTATATACACAATGCCAGACCTTGCCCTACAATTTTAATACATCCTTTTTATCACTTTTATTCTTGTTAGCTGTAAGAGTATTGAATTTGGGAGGAAAGCAATTGTATTTTGAATAAATCATCCTACAGTTTTGGAATAGCTGGACATTTCTTTTTGTTTGCTTGTTTGTTCATTTTAATAGCAAGCAAGGGGCTGAAGCGCCAAAATATGGTTAATTTAGGAAGTGGTAGCAGTGTTACCTGTTTCAGTTCCTTGGAAGTAAAGGTGAAACAAATGTAAACCTTGAATGCAGGACCCATCTGTGAACAGCCAAAGAACACACTTTTGCTTTGAAAAATCAAGAGAAAAAGTGGCTGTGGTCCTTAAAAAGATATCTTTGATTACATGAAGTAGTGATAGTATTGGAGGTTATAACACTGTAATTGTCAGAAAGATTTAGTACGTTCCATAGAGGCTATCAACATATCCTTCAGTAAATCAAAAATATGAAGCTTCTCACTGGGTTTTAGAAATATAGGCTTATTCTTCCTAAGAAATAACCTACTGGCTGTTTATTCTTTCCATTTCTGGAGGTGGACTAGCAGAAGGAGGGATATGTTTTTACTCATGTCTATTTTTGCACCCACAGATCAAAGAAGATTCTGGAAATTGCTAACTCTCCCACAGTGCCTACCTTTCTCATCTGATATAATGATCCCCACTCAAGAGAGCTCATCATTCAACATTCAAAAGTGATTAAATTCTCACAAAGAACACTGTGTTATCATTTCATATTTCAAAAGGAATTGGAACCAATCTATTTGTATAGATAAATCAGATGATACAAAATTATTGGAACTACACTATTGAGTCAGACAATGAAACATTCATTATATTTCATGTATGTTTGGATGACCCAGCCTAGAAGAATTCCATCCTTCATAAGGATGGTTCTGATGTGCGGAGATATGTCTATATGTATGCATGTGTTTATATGTATACCGACATATCTTTTACTCATACCTTTCAGTGGACAAATTTTAAAAATGATTATTTTATTTTTATGCTTTTTAAATACATAGACTGGTGCTTCTTTTGGTAGAGATTTTAAGCAATACTGGAAGGATAAAGAGGAGTAAAATGTAAATTCATGAAAATGAAATTAGAAAGGAGTTACTTGTAATGGCAAGTAGCAATGCCTGATATATATGTTGAGTGAGAAACATACCTGTAATCAAATGATCCATTATCTACCTTCTGATCATCAGGATCCAGGGGCACATCTTTATTTGCTCGCACTGTGAAGATATATGTAAACAATTAAAAATTCAAAAGCATTGACCCAATTTGTATATTTTGTAGACTACAAGCCTGAATGCTTTAGTACCAAAGTCCATGATAACAATAGCATTTAGATTTATATACCACTTCACAGTGCTATACAGCACTCTCTAAGTAGTTTACAAAGTCAGCATACTGCCTCAATAATCTGAGTCCTCATTTTATCCACCTCAGAAGGATAGAAGGCTGAGTCAACCTTGAGCCTGGTGAACTGCTAAATTGCAGACAGCTGGCAGTTAGCAGAAGTAGCCTACAGTACTGCACTCTAACCGCTGCACCACCACAGCTCATCAAAAGATTTTGATGCTGATCAATCCTGTGCATACCAGAGGGAAAGCTAAATCTTCTGCCTTAGCCAATTATAGTGGTACTTATATAACTTTGGGTCAATTTCCTCAATAAATGAATGAACAAGTATAACGTGTTTAATTCATTTGTTTAACTGGCTTCAGTGTTATGATTTATGTCGAGAAAAGATCATATTTTAGACTTATTTCTCGGCAATAAAGATATATATTATTCTTTTCATCCGACTAGTGATGTTTCACATACAGTAGAATCATGTTGATATTGAGCAATGAATGCTATGCAATTTCCGTATCATAACAATCTGATTCAATTTTCAGGAAATACTTCAATTCAAGAAGTTTCTAGAGTTACGGAGAGAATATGGCAGTCTTCATACAACCATAACACATTATCCAAAATAATGCAGGGAGGCATATACTATTAAGACCTTTTCTCATATAAATTTATTTTTATTTAGTATTATTTTAACATTGTATTTAAGAATCATTTCAATGTGTATCTGAACTATACTGCAGTGTGCTATCTAGGGGCTGCCTTTAGCCCAGAATGTGATAACTCAAGCAGTTATGGGTTTATCTCAGTTTTTCCATGTAATACATCTGTTGTGTAAGTTGCAATGATTTCTGGATACAAGTCAAGGTGCTGGTTGTAATCTATGAAGCCCTTCATGGTAAAGGCTGGGATATCTGACAGACCATCTATCTCTCATTGTTTTGTCCATTTGGTAAATTCAAAGGGGGTGGGGACAAGTTCCAGGTTCCATCATTAAAACAGAATCATCTGATGTGACCTAGAAGGCAACCCTCCACTCTGTTGCAGAGCCTATGCTTTCCAATAATACCACCCTGGAAGTTTGCTAGCCCTAGCCCTATTGTTTTTAAAATGGGTACCGAAGATCTGCTTCTTTCCTTAGGTAATAAGTTAGGGGGATACTTGCTTAAGGGATCTGAGCTTTTTGTATGAACGTGTTGGCTGTGCCCATTCCTATGTTAGTCTTGCTTATTATATTGGATGTATTTTTAATTAATATGCCATCCAGAATTATTATGACTTGGTAAGCCTTAAAAATTGATTTCTAAATAGATAAAGAAATAAAAACAGTAAGAAAGCTACCTACTTAAGGTACTAAAGGTTGATACCAAATATAAAAGGATGAAAAGAGTAGTTAAAATGATTAATTCAACTCAAAGACAGAGATGAAAAGGAAGGATTCTTTTCCCAAAGGGAGAACATGATCATAATATTTTTCCAGAAAGTAAGCTAACAGTTTTATAACCATCATAAATTCAATCAAATCTTAATGTAAATAATGAAATAAACCATCCCTATCTAGCAAGAAATTCCTTTTACCCTGTTTTGATAACATTAATTCTTTTTTAGTGTCCCAGTTGTTCAGTGGTTCTGGGAATAAATCTTTGTAGTGCTTTCAGATTAGAAAAATTAATTAGATTCTGAATTATATATTTCGAAATGAATCAAAGAAAGAGCATTATATCAATGTTAGCGATTTCTCTTACCTGGATATTTTCCTCCTCTGCTCCTCTTAATAAAGCAAACTATCAGCAAAATCAGGACAAGGAGAGCGATGGCACACATCAGTCCAATAAACCAGCCCTGAGTTGCAATGTCCCCTTGATTCTTAGTATAGGCTATTTGAAGGAGTTGAAAAAGAAAAATTAATAGAATAGAACCAATCCACACTGTAGTGATAAATTACCAAGTCAGAGTAATTTGATATTTTAACACTGATGTCCTTGATAATCATGCTTCTCCAGTTTGCGTGATTGGCATGTGTATATCTGTGTGAAAAGTTTTATTCTGCATACAGGCCAATGTCTAACAAACATGGTCTAGATCCACTCCAACAATGACAAAAAATTGGAGAAGAGAAACATGTTCCAACTTGGCCAACCAAGGAAGGATATGTAAAGAGGAAGCGGGGGGGGGGGAACCTAAAACAGCTGGATAACAGAATTGATCTCTCTTTACAGTAAAGGAAAATGTCTTTGATACCTCAAAAAAGGGTGTGAAGTTCTCCACAAGAAGGCTTAGTTTTATCCAATACATAGATAAAATAAACAGAGTTTCTAAAAAAAATAAATCATTCAAACACATCATTCAGTTCCCTGAATATTGTAAGGGATCGGAATCAGAAGAAATGCCTTGTAGCACTTGAATAATCAAGTTGTGCTTTTTCATCTTGCAATTTTGGTCAGTTTAATACTGAATCATTAAAATTCAACTGCCTCCACAATGTTGCAGAAATTCAAAAATATTGGAGAAAGTCTAGATTTATCCCTGCAAAATAAGTCCTGACAGTAGTGAAAGATTCTATCTCTTTTTCTACTACTGTTCCATTTGCTCTGCCCACCACGACTGCTATATTATTGGAAGAGAAAAATCAATGTTTTAAAAGAGGGCACTGAAACCACAGGGAACAGAAGCCTAAGATAAACCAATGTTCCCCTGTGAGGCAATTGCATGTGATTCATTTTTCTCGGTAGCTCTTATTGATTCCTCAATCCCAATGTACCAGTGTAATGGCCAGGGGTAAGCAATCTTTACATGACTGCTAATTCCCACTAGTAGAAAAATGAGTGGCACCACTCCATTGGTATGAGAATGCCGTCATGATAACAGGGTTTGTCAGAAACACTACAGGATGCTGATCACCCACTGTTGAATTATTTCACTAATAGTATTTTATGTTACTATTTCATTTGTATTAAAAGAAAATAAGCATAATACTGCATTATGGTTTGTCAACTTGAGAAGTTATGCAATTCTACAATCTTTACAATCAGTGGTAACAAATGAGGGTGTTATTACAATGGGAATGCAGCATTTATGTATTTGTGTCACACATACTCTGACACGAGTACAGAAACTGGTAGTTGTGTGACAATGTTATCATGCACTTATTCTAATCTCTCTCCTCCCTGCAGTCACTTAATTTTACATCCATCTGAGCTTTTTGAACGTAAAATTAATCTTCCAAAGTATATTCATGCCTTTTATATAGCCAGTATGTTGATGTACATCAGAATTCCTTATCATTTGTTTCATTATTCTCAAAGGAGCTATATTACAAGTTGCTCTGTATCCAACTTAAAATATTTTCCAAAATTGTACAAGGAGGAAAATCCTTTAATAAGAACTAAAATGGTAGAATTTAGTTAGATTACGATATAAACGGAACAAAGATTCAGGACAGGCATTTGGAGCAAAGTAGGGGTGCTGGGAGATAATGACTTTGTATCATCTCAGAAACAGCTATGAATTTTTGCAATCTTATATAGGTCAGTCTTCAAGTTATGACAATTAGTTCAGTGACCATTTGAAGTTGGGCCAGTGCCCAACATTACAGCTGTGGCAGCACCCTCAGAAACCTGAGAACTAACTGAATAGGGCATTGCTGAAAAAGGAGGGGGACTATTTTTGTTCCTCCAGGTGGAGTTATATGTATGAGGATTTTTATCCCTACAGATTAACTAAGGGGTCAAGGATTTGATCAGATTAAATTGCTTGTACTTCCCTATAATCAGTTTTTCTGTAAACTTTTCCTAATCTATAATATTCCTTATAGATTTTTCCATATTTTTAGTGTAGTACAAAGAAAGTTGATAACAAGTAATTTGAATTTATTTGTGAATTGTTTCACATGAAAAATAAAGATATAAATTCACTTAATGAAATACTATCCACAATGAATTTTCTAAGTACTCTGTTAAATAGTAAATAACAGGAATGATTAAATGGAGTCTTATATACTTGTAGGAACAGGAACTATCAATTCCTACTTTCTGTAGCACTTGATTTTCTTGGGGAAAGACAGTGTGAGATTTCTAAAATAAAAAGCACTTTAAACAAAATAGTGCATTTTCAAGCTTCATGAAAAAACAACTCATCAAGGTTGTATGAAAGCATTACTGCAGGGATGACTCACTTGGAACAAATTGTGAAAAGCCTTAATGGTTGAATTCATGACATGAAAATCAATGAGAGTTTTTCTTCCTCATGAATTAAACTAGAATTGTGCTATTAGTCCAGAACCTAATAGCTTCATCAGAATACCAGTAGGAAGTAACACATATAAGCAGCTTTCAAGATATCTACAATAAATTAAAAATATCACAAATAGTACTAATGGAAAATTATTGCAGTCATACAGAACTGAAGTCCTGCCAATATTATAATGAAGTCTACATAGATAGCTAGCAGACCTTTTTACACTCTCTCTGGGCTTACTTACTTTAAGTGCTAAGTTCTGTACTACTTGCTAACAATAAGAGTTTGATTACAGGAGGAATGCAAATATCCCAGCGGCCACTTGCTTTTAACTCATATGCCATATACATGTTAGATATGAATAAAACTTATTTGATTTCCTACCTTCACATAAAATCATCTTCAGATTTTCCTCAATGATGGAAAATCGCCATAATCATCATAACATTACTACATACTACTACATAATAAACACGTCGAATCTCTGAGGTTTCAAACTAGAAAAATGGTGATTCTAATAACCATTTTAACTAAACATGATATAATAGCTATTGTAGGCTTAACACATGAAATAGTCCTCAAAAAGGTGACGAGTTTTCTTTGATTTATATTGCAATAAAGAGTGCGGAAGTAGGTAATGTTGCTATTGGGTGAACCTGGTTGGACAATTATGATTCTAGCAGCTGCCAAAGGATATTGCAAGTCGATCTTAATAGTCCTAGACCTCTTCAATCAGATGACAATGAGACTTCTGGTTGGTCCAGGAATGAGAAGAATATGTGCACTTCTGGACATGTAAAAACACTCTCAAAATGATTGGAAAGATATACACAGAGACTTTTAGAAATTAAATTTGAAATTAAATCAGTTGGTATACTTTCAGAATATATTAACAAGAAACATAATTTATTGAACTTTATGCTCATAGCAGCAAGAATAAACTTTACCCAATATTGGAAGAAAGACACAACATAAATGATATCTGATTGGGATCTTAAACTTGAAGAATATGAGCCAACAACAAAACAAACAGCTTATATTTGAAACAGAAGTTTAACCAAATTCAATCAAGAATGGTTCCCATATACGCAATGAAGCAAGCAGCAAAGCAAATACAAACACTAACAACTATGGATTCTAAGAGGGTCTAAATATTTATAAATCCTGCAAAGAAGGGGGAATCAAAACTCAAACACTTGTCTACTGTCCAAGTGGCTTGTTTTTCCCTTTTCCTTTTTAAAACATTTATAAACAATAATACATAACAGTACAGTGAAGACCTTAGTATTAAGCATTAGAAAATGGAAACCTTTTTATATAATAAAATAATTTAATACATTTTGTATTTGTCTATGAATGCCATGCTTAGCTTCAATTGTACAGTTCAAACAACCTTACATTTATTAATGTGTTAAAATATTTAACATTGATTTTTTTTTATTTTTAAAGGTTTAATTTACCAAAGCCATCATAATGTTAACAATGTCTAGTAGCATGTGTACTACTGTACCCAATTAATATATGCATGTACTAATGTATTATTTGCATCTTATAATGAAATAAACATTACTTGAAAAAAAGACTACTGTATGTCTACTCCTGACTGGTCAGCAAGGCGGTTCTTCCTGGTTTCAGCTCATTATCTCCCGCTTTATCTGTGTAAGATATTAATTTTACTAACCTAGAAGGGGAAAATAAGTATCTAGTTCTATGCTCTATTTCTGTCCATGGTTACAGCCTTCCTTAATGATCTCAACCATTATCAAGCTCTCAATTACAAAAAGGCCCATACTTACTATTTCACACTTCAAATGGGCACTGGGATAGATACATTTTGTCTGCTCCCTATACTTTCTCCTGCCTTCTACTCCAGAAGTTGGCTATGGGTCTGTATACCACATGCTTTGCTTTGAAAAGCCCTAAATTCCATTTCTGGCCACTGTGATTAAGAGACTGCTCAGTTGTGATAAGAGAGCTGCTGTGTGGATACAACGTCTGAGCAGACAGGATAAATTATTGCCTCATTTGATATAAAAGAAGAAACTTATGTTCTCTTGTCAATGAAACAGGAAGAGACTAGTCTGAAAAAAATTTGCATCTACATTGCTACAGGATGCATTTCCGAAAGTATAATCAAATCAACCCCGCAAAATGTCAGGGGCGTCTCCTGGCCTTTAATTTTTGACATTTTTAGTGGTTCTACTGGCAGCGAATATACTGTACAGAACGGTTTCCTGTTAAAAGCTGCAACAATACAGGACAAAGGGAACTTTTAACTGATGCAATTCATCTAATGGAAGGAGTATGTTATTAGTCACAAGGATCTGAGGTTTGCATTAGGCTAACTGAATCTACAGAACAGGGAGAAAGGGAATACAAAATCATTCTAAAGGTTTGGGAATCCAAGTTGATTTTGTTAATGATGCAAGTATAGAAAAGCTTTCAAGTGAAAGAATTAATCTTAAAAGATTTAAGATTAACAGTTCAGATAAGCTAAAGTAAAAGCCAGATAAAGCAAAAAATAAAAAAGTGCTGTTACAACAATGAAATATTTCCCTCAGCATATTCACAAAACCCTGCACTCAGGCAATGCTGAAACCAAAACACAGCAAACATATAGTGCAGCTGTTTTATTTCACTATGATTTATTTATTGGCCAGCCTTGTGATTCTTACTTCAGAAAAGCTTGCTTTAGCTATTTTTGGGGTGGAGATGAAGGAAAAAATCCCTTCATTTTTAGAGTAATGTTGTGATAGAGATTAAAACAAAGCCACACACAGTGCAACATGGCCTGTATTTGTGGTACAACGGGAAGGAAAGATAAGTTAGATAGGACCAGTTAAACAGAATAAATACTTTATAATCAAAGTATAGTAATTCATTCTTATCTGGAATTTATTCCTATCTGGAATTAGTGAATATTATTTAAGCAGTCCTAAAATCAGAGCAGCCATTAATTTTTCTCTGAGATCATAAGTATTCCCAATGTAAGAGAGACATCCTACAAATAAGAAAAGCACTGCTTGGTGGTCCTGTATAGTGAAGTAAGATTGACAACACTACTACGGAGTAAACTTTAGAATGAGTTCTATCTAATTTCTCTTCAAAGTTAATTGATTGAAAATCATGGCATGCATCCAGGTTATCAGTGGGAATGACTCATCCCACCAATGCCAACAAAAGGACATGCTGTGGACCTCTTTGGTCAAG
Source organism: Myanophis thanlyinensis (assembly GCA_017656035.1). Taxonomy (NCBI): domain Eukaryota; kingdom Metazoa; phylum Chordata; class Lepidosauria; order Squamata; family Homalopsidae; genus Myanophis; species Myanophis thanlyinensis. The sequence goes on along the minus strand of JAEANM010000038.1, from coordinate 26,061 downwards.
TAATTCTGGTTGACAGGGTCCAAGAGAAGAGCCTTATGTGCCATGACTCCTACCCCCTGGAACATCATGAGGGCATTTTGCCCCCTTGCTCCCCAACTTTGATAATTTTGAATCAAATTTAATGTTACTATTTATTGTTTTGATGTTTTAATATATTATATTGGTGTTTTAATGATTGTAAGCTGTCTAGAGTCACTTTTAGGTGAGATGGCATTCATTCATTGAATGAATTGAATTAATGAATAAATAAATTGAATGAATTAATGAATAAATAAATGAATGAATGATGTTCTATATTACTATCAGAAAATAGTGTCATGCTTCAACCTCTTCTCCTAATGCTGAACACAATATTAATACTATCAACTCAATATCTATGTTTTGCCATGATTGTATGTATTTTCAAAGGTTGTTAAAAAACAATAGCATGAACATCTTAGCTCACACATAGATGTTTAGGAACCATGACCAGAATTATATTCCATCAGAGGAAAAGTTAAGACGGGCAGAAAAATTCCGAACTCACTTTGCTTTTATCTGAGCAAACAAAACATTTTCATTTTTTTCGTTTCAAAAAGATGATCAAAGCAATATCCTGGACTCCAAATATACTGATGGAAAATTGCCCAATGGAAAACCATAAATTTAAACAATTTTAGCATGAAACATTCAAGTCACTTTGGGCCACTAGAGTTTACAATCTACATTCCAATCCCTCTTGCAGTTTTGAAAGCCTGAATCCAAAGTTAAATGAATAACCAATAATAGTCTTAGGTTAGTTAGCAATATATCAGTATATTGTATAAAATAGTAATCTATGATACAATTCTGAAAATAGTATCATGCTAGTTCTGTAGGAGTATAAATTGAAATATATTCTTCCTATTGCAACATAGATTTTAAAAGAAAAACATGAAGCCAACATAGCAACACAATCAATCATTCTTTGCACCATATATAATATAGGTTATTGAAACATTGTCAAAACTATATCTTTTTATATTTTCATCATTATATTTATAAATCAGGGAAGGCTATGCTATATTTCTGTAACACTGAGTTGTTCTACTCTCATTTATTTCTGATTCCAGTGTATTGGTACTGCTAGCAGAGAAAAGAGTGTACAATATGGATGAGATTTTAAAAAAGAAAAGAAAAATGAGCCGTGCTTTCTTGTCACGGGTGTGAAGGATACATGACAGGGATGAGCTGTTCTCATGCCAGATGCATTTTACCAGAAAAGGGAGGGAGGGACGACAGGAGGGCACTAAAACCAAGTGATTCAGAAGTCATTTGCGAAACATCAGGTGATTAAATCCTGGGCATCCATCACTGCATAATGAAGAATTCCAAGTTTTTTATTTTGTTCTGGCAAGCTCTAATTTATTTTTATGCAGATAGTATCCAAGTGGTACTATAAAAAAAGAATGGGCTAGATTCCAAACTTTAAGCTACCTCTTTATGACACTTAAAATGAATATTTGCTCTTTCACTCTAAAAAGGAAAGACAAGCAGGAAGGTAGGCAGACATTTATCTGCATATGAGAGGTAGGTTTGTCTTTCCAAAATCTGGTTTTTGAAAGCAACACTGCAGCACCTAGTAGTTTGGCTTTTAAAATTTATGCTAACAATTGTGTAAACTATAACCCTTGGGAATTGTGGAGTCTCCTTTCAAAGAAGTACTAGGTGATTACGCCAAATGTTAAGGGCAGAAATTATATACTTAATGTAGGTCTTGTATGTTTGATTCTGTTTGTATACCAGTAAAATATTTTGAACAAGTCTTAAGAGTTTTAGCTCTTATCATTGAAAGACCATTCTTTCTATGATATTTCTATACCATGAAGAGACCTACAGTTCAAAATTCTACTAAGGAATTAATAAACATACAAAAACAATTTTTGTATTGGAGCTAGTAAGGTAGAAGTCTTGTTTAAGCTTGTTTTAAGCCCTATAATGAGCATGAGGTTGGATTTAACAGCCAAAATTGATCATTCTAACTCCATGATTGTACAATTTCTAATCCTTCTATATTTCAACTACTTCTTGTATTTTTTTAAAAACAGAACATATCTGTATAGGAAAGAAAGACAGGAAAACTGAAGCATAACTTTTGATTGATAGTGCTAAAGTTACTCCCAGAACATAAATGGTAAATGGATGTCCTCAAACAGAAGAAACAACATTATGGCTGAATTATCATCTAGATGCAGGATCTGAGTTGCTGAGATGCTTCTGGAGAAGAAGAGATTATGAGATTGCCCATAGTGGGCAAGGAAGGAGATTAGATGGAAGGAACCAATGCTTCTGGAGTTACTTAGGTGCCATGCAACTGAAAGTCAAAGGATTTCAGGAGGCTCACAAGCATAATCATAATATCTAAGAACTTTACATTTCACTGATCCTCATCCTTTAGGAATTACGTTTTTAATAGATTGAGAACCTTTGAAATTATGATATTCACTGGGTGAGTCTCCCTCAATCTGTACTGAAAAGATTTATAAATACCAAGTTAAAGACTCAGAAAAAAATCTTTTTGGACTAAACAGCAAAAGATTAGAGTATTGATTTTGAGATGCTTTAAATGAATAAGGGTAGATAGATGTAAAATAAGACTTTAAAATTATTTCTATGAATCTGTGAAAAACTGATGTTTTTAAACTCTAAAAATAGAAGCACAAGAAGAAAAAGACTTGAATGTTTGGACACTAGAGTGATTCAGAAGGAACTAAATATTGCATATGAAGGAGAAACAAATTACTTGCCAATAGTTGAGCAAAATATTTCAACACCAAATGCATTTAATTGTATTTGGGAACAATGGACTCAGAAATTAATTTAAAATTTAAAATTTAAAAATATCTGCTATCATTGATAAAAGAAATATAAATGATGTTGTTATATAATAGGAGTTCTATTAGATAGGTCTGAAACTGATTTAAATGTAGATTTGGAAATGCTAAATTACAAGAATGATATGAAAGGAAACAAAATACTAGATATACAAATAAAATTGAAGGAGTCTTCAATATTTAAAGGGGACATACTTATAATAAACAAAAAGAACAGACAGTTTTCCTATATTGGATATACAAAAGAGCTCTAATAAAACTTGGAAGGATTTTGTGACAAGAGACAAAGCAAAAATGAAAATAAATCAAGCTATAAGAAAGAGATCAGTTAAACTTCTCAATTTTTTTTAGAAGAGACAAGAAAATAAACAAGAAATCGAATTCTAAGACATTATTTGAGGGAACTAAAAACTAAAATTGTAGAGTTATATACAAATATATACATATATAATGCATATAAATATAAATTTATATTTATATATATATATATATAATAAGGATAAGGAATGCAAAGTTGGTTTATTTAATCACGGTAAAATAGATCTCTTCTTATCTATGATTACCATTAATGGTTTTTTACTGATTAGGACTGAATGACAATGTTTTAAGGTTTTGTTTGTAGAAGAGATGAGATATGGGAAAAAGAGTTTATTTTATATTTTAATTCTATTTGACTAATGTGTTTTTGTTAGTAACTTTTAATGAATTTTGATTGACTATGATTTAATTATGAGGTTTGGGGGATTTTCTTTTAATAGATTAAGGATGAGATGTAGAAAAATATAATAAAGTGAGATCTGGGATTAAGTTTAAAATAGTTGTGTTGTTATTTCTGGTATCCCTTAATGAACTTTTGCTGATTATGATACAATGACAAGGTTTTAAGAGTTGTTTATAAACAAGGAGATGAGATACAGGATGAAGGGATGTCTTATTTTTCAAAAGGAGATGAGTTGTCAAAACAAACTTTTATATTTGGTGTGACAAGGGGAAAGTTATTTATATTTTTTTTCTTTTTCTCCTGAACTTTATACCTTTTGTTCTAAAATTTTGAAGTGTTTTTTAGTTTTCATTGATATATTTGTAATCTTTAATAAAATTATTGATTAAAAAGATAGTGCCATCTATATGCCATCTTGATTGTAGCTGTATTATTCAAAAGCAGTTTAAGAAGATTACCTCTTAATCAGCCAGCTTCTATTTCCCAAGTACAGTTGTAATTAATTTTTCTGCATTTTTGGGATAGTAAAATGCAAAGTAAAAACTCCGACTAACAGCAAAATAGCTCAGAGAGGCCACAAAACAATTCTGTCATCTTATATTGCATAGATAACATTGCATTATTAATCCTTTCCCACCTTGTCCAATTCAGACAAGAACTGAAAATATAAGAAAATAACACAAGATATGTTGTAATGATATATCTACAGTATATACTCTCTAACATTGAAGAAACACATGACTATTTTAGAAGAAGAGAACAATGTGAATAATCCTACAATGAGTTTAGTGACATGGTGATACAAGGCAATATTCTGCAAATGTAAATGGCTACAGTTCTCAGGTGACAATTTATGACCATGTGGAAATAAGAACATGCAACAAATTTCTGTGGATCTCCGATCCATCATTTTGTATTAGCCCACACAATTTTTTTTTAAAAAAAATAAATATTCTGGAATATAACTGCCAATAGTTCTATAAGCACATGCAAGATGACAATGAACAGTGCACGCTCATTCAAGCATAAACATAAACAGATCAATAGCACTAGATACCTTGCTCCTTAGCAATAGAATTTATTCTTTAAATCTAAATATTACAGGTCTCTGTCCTTGTTATAAGATTTCTTGGAAAATGAATTTGTTTCATTAAAAAAACTATAAATATTTTAAAAGCAAGCAGAGGATAATCTTAAGATTCTGGTTAAAAATGATATATTTTGATAATTGTATAATAAGGTCAGAGTGCTTGACACTGATGAAAGAATGGATATGTTTCTTCATGCATGCCTTCATCCTTCCATCTGAAGAAGCAGCACAGAAAAGCAGAAAGCTCGGAATGGGATGCATCCTCAAATGCCGGGCATGGAGACTGAGCTTCATCTCACCTGGACTTGTGTGAAAGGTTTCACTTGAGAAGACAGACTCATTGCCTTTGAGAAAAACCCGCACTATATACTTCTCACCAGGAATCAGATCACTCAGCTCCAGAAAACCTTTAGCAGGGGAAGATTTCACTGTTTTGTTACCTGGGAAACAGAAATCTCATATCAAAGGTAGCTAAAAAGAAAAGAAGAGATTATTGTGTGGCCAAGCAAATTGGGCTATGATGATAATTGCTGGCTGGGTAACATATTTCAGCAAGATGAAAATCCAGAGTTTGAGACCCCACCCAATTCAAAGTTCAAGGGTTTGTTTACAAGAGTTTTATAAATCAGTTTACACCACTGGCAGAATCGATTTTCTAGAGAACATTTCACTAATCTAAGCACCAGCTTCAGCATCAAGCAGATACAATCAGATGGAAGATTCTTACACAAATGGTTCTGTGATTGCAGCCAAATCCAGAAATACAAACCAAAATAAAACAAAAATAAAACCTCTACCTGGAAAAAGGAGCTTATTTTTACACATTCTGAGAAATTTCTAATTTGGATAGGAAGGAATTGCCATAGTTTCCTGCCACTTCAAGTATTAAATAATATTCACAAAACTGAGAATACTTTCATAGTGGCTTGTTTTTAAATTCATCTACAGTTTCGAAAGGTTAAGGGGAAATATAATGTATCTACTCTTATTAAAACCACACAGAGGAATCAGAATATGAAATCCATGTCCAAATAGTTAGACATGGATCTGTAAGTGCTTAAACGCATGGAAAACGTGGGCTTATAAAGACTGGGCTAGATTTATAAATGTATAAATGTAAATCATCATTATGACTGCAGTTCTCAGTAAATTTCCATAAATATATTTATAACTGCAGTACAAATTAAAAAGTATTCCAGAGAAAGAAAGGTACCCTTTCCTTTGGCCCAGCAGTAATCATCTGAATGGTATGCATAGAGATATTTCAAACTGTCCACAAGACATTGCACAAATCTCTTCAACATTACACCAAGTATTTTATAGTAGTAAGTCATGTTAGCTGCAGTTATTAGGGTCATATATTTAATAAATTCTATAGATAACCATTTTTTTGGGGGAACCACCACCACAATGTGGTTTGGCCCATTAGCCTAAAGTCATCAACAAATATGGAATCATAAAAATTAATTGAAATAAAAATCTAAGAGAACAGCACATTAAGTACTCTGCAAGATTCCCATGAGCCCAGTGCTTACTGTTGCTATATTCAACCACAAATTCAGTGTCAGCATCAAATGTATGGTTCCAGGTGATGTTTGCCCAGTTATTGTTAGATGAAATTTTTACATTCCAGATGGGCGGCAGCTTTCCAACACCAGCTGGTGAACAGGTTAGAACAGAAGTTAGTAAACTAGATAATGTAGAAACAATGCATTCCAACTTAAAGGTTCTAGATTCATTAGCAATTTCTCACATTGGTAACGTGAAAAAAATGTCTATCACTTTTTTGACCCTTAGTCTATTGCCTGCAGACTAGTAGTTTAGAAATGGAGTTTCATTAAAATAACATGGTCACACTCATGAAAGAACATGCTTTGCTCTGTATGCATTATTACTAGTACAGGACTCCAATAATAGGTCTTCTCTTCCTTACAATGCAATGCAGACAATAATATTATTCATCCCTGCTTACCAGGGATCTTTCTAACTTTCATAGGAAGTTGCTTCGTGCAATTCCATTTTCAATTTCAGTCATATATCTTTGCTCCAGGTTTGCCTCTTTCTTTTGTCTGTCCTGAGAACACAATAAAACCAAATATTGTGCACATCCCAATGACCCATATTTTAGGAAACCAGTGCTAATTCAGAGTTTTTTTAAGTTACAGTAAACTAAATTTGTAGGCTATTTTTGCTACCTTCTGCTGGCTCCTACAGCTACTCCAAAGTGGGACAGATTGCTTATGTACTTAAGTTCCAAAGCTGATGGTATTTATGGGGCATCCTTTTTCAGAAACAGAAGTCCTAGGGTTGTTTTTTTGGGTGGGAGAGACCCCCGCCTTTTTTGAGAAGCACGGAACAGAACTATGTGAGAAACTACTATGTGAATGAGCCTTAATTTACTTAACTACTCAGGAAGAATCTCAAACAATTTAGCAATTTAAGACTCATCACAAGAGACTGAGACTCTTAATGCAGTTTTATTATTTTAAAAGCATTGTTTGCACTTGGAAAGCTAGATGAAACTTTTGACAGTGAAGCACTAACTTCTAATGAAAGCTAACTTGTACTCTGCATGCTAGAATTCTTTTCAAATAAATGGACTGCTGATGCTGAACACTTTAATGGCTTGGCGTAGCAGTTCCTGATAGTGTGTTTAAGTAGATTTATGAAACACAAATATATTCTGCTTCAACACTGCATCAAACCAAAGAAAAGTTCAGTGCATTTTAAAATATACCAGCTCTCTGTTTTAACGTCTATCAAATCTAGAGAGGAAACTTTTGTGTTAGTATTCTGCACAGGACACATTGAAAATCCTTTGTCCTTTGTTGATTTTATGATAAATTTAGCTGGCTTGGCAATTTTAGGCTGCTTTTCTATCAGTATTTACCTGGATGATGTTAATATAAATATGAATTCAGTGAGATTTACTTCTGGATAGATATGCATATGATTATAAGCTTTTTGTATAAAGTGAATTATTACAATCCCTCTTTTTAATAGCAGCATATTTTTAAACAGTAAATGCAGCCACTATGTAATGTGACTTAGAGCACTTTCCTGTCAACTATATTTTTTAATCTTCACTATAATATATTTCTGTTCCCAATAAAACCTCCAATTTGAAACATCTATATACTGCTACTGTGTTCTAGTCATTACCACCACATGGTCATTTATATAATGTATAATTTGAGCATCAGCTAAGAACTCTTTATAATGATGAAGGCCAGGCATTATGTTGAGTAAACATGGTTTAGAATATACAGGAGCATTCCCATTTTTAACTTTAACTTTCATCAGGATTGTAAAATCACTGATGATGCCATGGCCAATTCTGAGTCAAATAATACCACAGGACTGAGAACATTTTCATCAAGAATCCCAGGTATATATATATATTTGGCAAAGATACGATTAATTATCCATGTCAGGAATTTGTACACAGGCAGCGTTCTTTGTTTAGGGAAATTCAATGGAATAAATAGAAACTAATTCTGCACTGAATAATATTTTCCCTTCTTAAGAGCATGCCTGAATGGGAAAAAAAATCTATCTACAGGAATATTCTTGCATAAAATGGAAATATCTTGTGATTAAATTTAAAGATGGCAGACTTTTTTCAGCTAAAATATTTTAATCTTTATTTCCAAACCAAAGGAATGTCAGGAAAAACTATGTATAAAGTCCTGAGCCTTTCTTTGCCTGTATAGCTATCTATTTGGCTATCAATTAGAATGGGAAAGAAAACAAAACTGATCCAAGGTTACTATGGCAGGATAAATTGGGAATAGAAAAGATGCGTTGGCAAGGAGCTATGGTGAAAAAAAACAACAACCCTTCAATAAATTATTATGAGAAAGGCAATTGGGCAACAGTTTGGAATGCTACTGACTGCTTTGTACTTAAGTTCAGCTCTTCCATGGAAAAATCCAAGGCATGCTGTTAATGATTTGAAAAACTTTAGAATGGAAGACTTTGTTTCCTTGCTCAGTAAAGATACTGCATTTTAAATTGGAATTACATTTGATTCTGGTTCTATTTCAATTTGATATTGGTTCTAGTGGTAAATGTTTTGATACTCCAGATTATAACAGATCAGAGCTGGAATCTCCAAGATGTATGTCTATGTTTACTAGATTTTGGAGTCCCTCTTTTTAGTAGATCTCTATGCTTTCTAGTATTAGACTGCCCCCCACTCTGACACACTTTTGGAAGGGGCTGAAGATGTGGCTCTGGCAGCGGGTCTGGGGAACCCAGAGTGGGATGGAGCCCATTAAATGGCTGGTATGAGTATGTGTTGTTGCCGGGGTGAGAGGATGGGGTTGTTTATTATTATTATTATTTATATTGTGTTTTTATCTCCTGTAAGTTGCCTTGAGTTGCCATGAGTGAGTAGCCAGCATTATAACTTTTTAAAAATAAAAACAAATAAATGCCATTTTGTAAGTAATGAACAATAAAACAATAATATAGTTGTACAGATATTCATTCCAAACCATCCTGACTGAAGTTGCTTAATTATCAACTGTTCCTTGAAGAGATGTCAATAATTGGGATACTTCAGTCTGAGATGATCCTTGGTATGGTATGCTATATTGCAAATAAAAAAAGAACAATGTCATTTTGGTATTCTACCCATTGTCACTATGCATAATCTATTAGAATGCAAATAAACAGAATCCGGCTTTGTGTAATGTCTATAAAGAACATCTTTGAAAAGTAGAATCCAGATTGTCTACAGCAAGCTAAGAAGTAATGCCGGAGACACAAAGTTTTATAAAAATAGCATAACATAGCATTTTAGACTTCTATATTGCTTCACAGAGCTTTACAGCCCTCTTGAAGCCATTTACAGAGCCAGCATATTGCGCCCAACAGTCAGGGTCCTCATTTTACCGACCTCAGTGGGATGGAAGGCTGAGTCAACCTTGAGCGTGGTGAGATTCAAAACCTGCCAAATTGCAGGCAGCTGGCAGTCAGCAGAAGTAGCCTGCAGTACTACATTCTAACCACTGTGCCACCATGGCTCTTCAAATAGGTCCAAGACTGTTCCGCATGGTTGTTTTAGCATTTGGGATCATTGTGAATCTTTAAAAACATAATCCAGTGATTAATATGCTGCTGAAAAAAATGACTATGCTTATAGGAAAATCCTGGTTCTGCTTAATTTAAAAATAATCTGCGCTTTGATGGTATATTAGGCTTAAAGTATATGAAGGACCCTGAAAGGGCTTAGGCAAGGTTACATAAACGGAAGAGGAAAACACAGAAGCAGAGCCCAGTATTGGTACCTATTGTACTAGCAACAAGCGTGGTGATGATTGCTGGCTCTGTAGTGGTTGCAGCTTCTGTGGTGGTGGTTACAGCTTCTGTGGTGGTAGTGATTGTAACTTCTGTGGTGGTGATTACAACTTCAGTAATGGTGGTTGGGACAGTAGTTTCTGAAATGGTGGTTGCGGCCATAGTTGGAACATCTGTAGTTTGGTGAATGGTTGGAGAGATTAAAACTAGGAGAGGGAAGTGCAAAAAACTGCTTTTAAAAGATACTGTGATGTCAGTTCTCTGGCTTTGCCAATGACTGGTTGAAGCTAAACATGCAAGCATGTGAAGACAAAATGGATCAAAACACTTGTTCACACACACATACTCCCAAATGTAAACAGCATACAATTCTTCTAACTAAAGAATTTTGTTTTCAAAAGAAAAACAAAGCTTGAATTTCATTATTTCCTTGGCAGTCTTATAGTAAGCTTTCTCCAGCTCAGAAAGACAGGATGGTCAGTTATGGGAGATGCTTGGAGCGTCTCAGATGAAGGGGCATGCAGAAAATGCTGAGGACAAGCAGAAGGTAAACATGCAGACCCCAAACAGATAGTTCTCATAAACAAGCTATTTGTTTTAAATTTTCTATTCATTGATTCAACAGACTGCTCTCTTCATGGCCTTGAGAGCTTAACAGTACTCCAGCCTCTGAGGGCAATTAATATAGGCAAATCTGGAACGGAAAGAAAGGAATCACAAGGACTGTGGAAGGATAAAGAGAACGTATTTGTCATGTCTTAATAAAGCAGTATGAGTAAAGCCAATAACACTTTGATTAGCAAACTGAAATAGCAAGAAGCTCTAAGGAAACAAAACAATGCAGAACAAGACACTTTCAGTGAGGAGAAATTCTAAATTTGTCTTATCGTTTTAAAGAAAAGAAGCTGTATGTTCAAATAAGAAAAATAATATCGAATCTTTAAGTGGTTCCGCTAAAATAAAAAATTATTCCATTTTGCAATAAAACAGCCAGTTATTGCAAATTCTGACGTAGTCCTCTTGGAAACATATTTATCTTTTTACATTCTTAATTAATTAGGATAATTATTTTAAAAATATGCTAGGGATATTATTTGGATTGTTTTAAGCCTGACAAAATACTTCAATATTATTAATGAAACACAAAAGAATTCATGCTATCAGAATGGCAAAACATTTTTTTTAAATATCATCCTATGTGTGGAAAGAGAAGTCATCTCTCTGTGTGTGATTAATGCATTACCCCATGAGACAAAATGCATTAAGAGAAATGATGTAAAATAGATTTGCATAAAAATTGCATATGGCAATGCATCTGTATAAATGTAAAATTTAAATAATTACCCTATTTATACAGAAATAGACTAAGCATAATGGATGAAAGAGCACAGTCTGTGATTGAGGTGCCTAAAGTTGGTAAGCAATTTTAGATTCCTACTTTCCCTTCTTACAAGACACTTATTTTCCCTTCCTCTGTTTCCCTCTGAAATTTAGACAGCTCGATAATTAAGGGGTATAATTAAAGAACAATCCTCTGATTGCCAATCAAAGAAAGTATTACACAAATAAACCCATGATTAACTTATTCTGGACTCCAAGAATACTTTATAATCTTCTTATAAACAAAGAGTTTAGTTAGATCTTGTTGCCAACTGCTAAAAGCTGAATGCACAGCCATCTCAGATATTTCTGGAGAAGATATTTTTTTAAATTCTGCTGTATAAATATCTGAAAAACATATTATTCAAGTGGACATTATCATGTAGAAAATTACATGTTCATTCACCTCCTCTCTGGAGCTGGTAAGAATGAGGCCGATCACAAAGGAAAGAAAAAAGATAATTCTGTCTATCGGTGCCAAGGATTTCTGACAAGATTCAACATTGTCTATTATTCAGCCAATATTTATTATTGGTAATAAAGCAAAATAACAATCAAATTTAGTTCCCTTAAAATATGCCCTTGGCTAGGAAGTTCATTCTTCTCTATTGATGGAGTAAAGAAAGAACAGCTCATAAAAACAAGAACGCCAATATAAAGAGTTCCCCAAAACCACAAGTTTTGCAATACTGTTAAGAATTTGCACCATTTAAGGATTTGTTTTTCTACTCATCCCCAATATACTTTTGGAGGCTGATGTATATTGTCAAGAAGGGATAGGACATACAATAGGGACAGGTGAAAATAGTGAGGGAATTTGGAGAAATTGCCTTGTTTTACAGATGTTTATAAAGTTTTAGTAGAACTGGGTTTCAATTAGTAGCTATGCTCTATTCTTATACATGTGGAACATTAGTTTATGCTTCAAGGACTAAGAAGTTGTGAAGAAATGAAAAAAAAAGTCACAATTTTGCCACATCTTTTTCAAAACCTCTGGGTGCTGTCATTTATTTTGCACGAAACATTTTGTGCTAAGTGGCCCATTGGTAGGATAAATCTTAGTCTGTTAAAGTGGTAGAAAGTGGCCCTAAGCAGCCAAGTCTCAATTAAATAGGCAATTAGATTTAGAAACTTTTAAGAAAACAGGGTTTGATCCAATTTGTTATGGACCAAGCACAGCAAAATTAAATTAACCCAAAGTACCTTGAACTGTGGAACTATAGCATTTTATAGTTGATAAACTTAAGTCCCAGCAGTGGGTTTAGAAGGGTAGGAAAGGGTGGTGTGAATCTTTTTCCTAAGTATTCAAGTAACAGGAAACACATAATACAGAGATTTTTTCATACTTTGCAAATTATTTCATACTTCTCAATTGTTTAGTTCATGTGAAATTTCCATGTCTTTTGCTTAAAAATAATTAAATTGAATTATTCTATTCCTGTATACAGTAATATGAAAAGGATTATACCTTTTATTATTATAAACAAAAGAAAAGGCATAGCTTGCTTTAGATATAATTAAAATGTCAATATGAAAATTCCACACCATTGTGTTAGTGCTCATAACTCATGTATATTTAAGATTATGGCAACATGAGCAAAAAATAGCATTTAATGAAGGAGTTTTGCTCCCAGTCTACTCAAATGAGAAGCTCAATCCCGAAGGGTATGAATGAGTAGCAAAACTATGCTTTTGGCTAATAAGGTTGTAAATAAGTCCTTATGAAAATAAATCAGCCTGAGCTAAATAAAATTCTAAGAATACAATATGAAAGTATGTACCCCTAGATGTGACTATTCTTAATGATTGGGCTCTACTGCTTTTTGAATACTGATAAGAAGAGAATATATGTAGCTTAGAGTTGAAATGTGGGGTTTTGGTGCTCTCTAACTTGGCTGTTTTTTTGCAGACATTTCATTACCAAACTAGGGAACAACATCAGTGCTAGCATGGCCTTCTGAATAGAATGCCCATGGAGATCCATGATTATTTGAAAACAATTGGACTTCTTCCTTCCAATCTTCTTGAATTTTTGTTATTTAAATGACAATGTAATACTTAAAAAAGCTTTCCTATCTTGATGCCTTTAGAAATTTTGGAGTCAACAAAATCTCCAATTAACATGAGCATCTTTCACAGACATGGAGGACACTAGAGTGAAGAAAGCTGATCTATTTAATTAATCCTCCTGGTGATTTATAGTAATGTGATATATCGTATTCTTTTAGCTTACCCCAAAATCATGCAATGGCAAAATAAAAATGTCAAACTTCAAAATAAAAACAAAAAAACTCTGAAAAGTCTCAGTTAAAGGTTTACTTGCCACCTTAAAACTCTACTTGATGTTGAAGAAATTCTGGTCTGATCAAGGAAACTCTGTCCTTGAACTAAATCTAATAGATGTTTTTCCTTCCATTTTGTATCCAAAGATGTACCCAAATAATACTAAAGCAATAACTTTCACTTTATGAAAGGGAATAAATGCTAATATACAAACTATTGGAAGGATTCAACTGAAATCAGTATCTGTGCATCTTTTGGACTTTTACAGACTTCTGTATAGCCTTTTTCCTTCCAGATTGTTGGTATTACAGGAATTATTTTATAAATTCAATTCCCACAGACAGAAAATATCTCATTTTCAATCCTTTGCTATAATTTTAATTGTCAACTGAAGAACTTTTAGGTAAGAGAAGCTATTTCATTTCTTCCTAGTTCAATTCAGGTTTTATCCCAAATGTGAGTTGCAGGTAATACAAACAATCACATTTTAACAAGATGTTCTTTTACATCAATTGTGATGTAATTAGTTGTCTTCATAATCTGTAATAAAGCTTATATGTTTGTATTTAGCTTTTTTCTCTGTATCTTATGTCAGCTAGCTTTTGATCTCTTCAGATTCCACAAAAATCATTCTCACACAGAGAATGGGTGGGGTGAGCAGTAAGAGAGGAAGAGACACATACAGAAAGAAAAAATGGTTGCAGAATTAAACTGAAAAAGTACACATTCTCTTGAGTTATTATGACAAATGATGCTTTGGGTGACTTAATTAAAGGCATTTGACATAATCCTAAAAGCCAGTTGGACTGTAAATGGTTCTCTACCACTGAAGAACCAAAAAGTAGCCTATCCTAAAATTTCAAGGGTGCAAATCAACTATTAATTATGATGTGATTTTGTGTCACTTATTGGGCATAAAAGTGGCCACCAAAATGTACATTTACTTGATGCACAAGAGTGGAGGTCTTTAGATTTTGGGAAGGCTCTTCACTGTTTCCATTACTCATGGATTACTTTGAGTCTTGCATTGTCACATGGTAATAATTAACCTTTTCAGTGAAATGTTAATTCTTCAACAATTCTTTCAATGAACGGTAACCTTTTCCTACATTTGTTTCATCTATTTTTGTTTTCTTTATTACAGGGATGCTATCCATAATGTAGATAAACAATGTCACAAAATTTGTAATTAAAATATATAAATATTAGTATAAATAAAACAATGTACATAAGATCGGGTTTAATATATAAAACTTTTAGCAATAATTGAACAAAAGAATCCTCATCTATTTTTAATGATTCATGTTAAATAAATTGTGTTACAGGGACCAGATGGATAGAAAATGTAAGAACCTCAAATTACCCTCAAATTATCCAGAGAAAATGCATTATGTGTGCTAAGATTGCAATCTGAAGAACCCTAGCACACATGTGTTATATGGCATGAGTGAAATACAAGTGGAAGCATTTCACATTCTTTTTGACAGATGTGTAAGTGCCAGGAATTGGATTGCTTTAAAGCTAATTGGTTTCTGCCAAAATTTCACAAGGCAATAACCTATATTGTTAGATGCATTTTGGTTTTTGTACTGAAAGAGTACAAAGAGTTCTCATTAGAAAATAATATGGTTCTATCCATCCATTTGAGTAAGACCAGTGTTCAGAAGTAATTTAATACATGCTCTGGACAACAAATCAAATCTTATTCCATAAGATATTCCTACCTTCCTGAATTTTGAACTTTAATCACCATAATTAACTTAAAACATGTTACTGTAGTACAGTAGTATAGGAGCTGAGAAAGGTTAATAACAACTTGTACATCTTTGCCAACTAAAGGCCACATTATGAGACTAAGACACATAAAAATGAAATATATAAATTAGTAAGATCACAGTATATAAATTTTTAGCAAGGACTGCCCTCACAACATAAATTACTCAACAAAATAAGATTGTTATCATGGAATTATGTCTTCAAATAATAAATTGGTCTTAATCATTATGATTTAACTTAAAAGTTAATTTAAATTAAACCAGAAGTACTTTATTCCCAACGCACTGATATAAGGATTGCCAAATTTTAATATCTGTTGGACACATTTAGAATGTTTATGAAACTTCATGGACAGCATCATCAAACAACATTACAAAACATTGACAACTTTTATATGTTACTTAAAGAAAATTATATAAACCACATTGCAGATTTGGCAGAGTAGAGTATTTTAGGCATTGTGACAAAAGATTAGATTAGAAGTGGCAAATCCCCTGCTGTGGAAAAAGCAAACTAAAGAACAAGCTAAAGGTCCAGATGGAGGTTTATGAAAATAAGAGAAGAGGATCATCACCCTGTGAGTTTAGGATTAATTTTTCATCTACAGCTAAAGCTGAATTAAAAGTATTCAATTGTTTGCATCTGAATAAATAGAAGGAACTCAGCTGTTAAACACACAAGAAAGAAGAAAGGCCATATTTTCTTATTTCAAATATATCCCCTTAATGAGTATAGACTCCAGGCTTAAAGATAAAGGGATTCTCAGATTAGATACAGAAACCTGTTGAATATGAGAGACAGACATACTGCAAAGAATAATGGACACTCAGTAGCATTTGAGTAGTGCTGACCTACAGAGGCTGGTTCTAAAAGCAAAATCATATGACTCATAAGCCTCCTTGGGTCATAATAAATCTTTAAAAATTACATATGGCAGCAAAGTTTTAAAAAAAGGGAGAGAAGAAGAAGAAAAAGAAGAAGAGAGAAGACCCCATGGGCTACATCCACCCTGGTTCAATTTCAATTTCAAATTTATTGGTCACATACACAGTCATACATGGTACGATATGCTACAATTTTAGACAATGTACATATCATCAAAGTCTAATAGTAGGAAGAAGTTCAGATTTATAGTTGAGAACCAAACTCCACATGCAACATGCAGACCCAAAAGAGCTGGATTTATTGCTTTCAGATACACTACAGGAGTGTGTTTAATGGCTGTGGTATAAGAGTTCAGCTCAAACAGGCTGCCACACACAACAGATGTGCTGTTTCTAGTTCATTAGCTAAGAGTAAATGAAACCAAGGGACTCTCGACTTTTCCCCAGAGTGAAAGTTTCCATTTAAATTCTGTTATTCGAGCCTCTATGTGCAAGCACCATTTGCTTTTTTTAGCTGCAAAGAGCACAGAATATTAGAGCTCGACTTATCTTAAAGGAACATAGCGCAACGGGCCTATTTCACCAGTATATAAAGAACAGGGAAGGTAGCAATAAGTAGAAAGAAAACTAATCAGCACTATAGATAGATCAGTCTTGTTCATTTGTTATAAATGGAAGAGAAAAATACCATGCCACTACTGCATAGGTTTTAGATGTACAGTATGCATTTGATTATGGCTTTTGGGTGGGGTGCAACTAAGTGGAAGGGAAAATTAAGGAAGCTCAAGAGGACTTTAGGATAGGAAAAATTCAATGGTGTAGAAGCAAAGATACCATAAAACTGGCATTGATAATTGGAAGAACAAGGCATGTTATTTCTGAGATGCTAAAGGAGGAAAATTATGAATGTGAAAATAGGATAACAGATATTGTAATGAGATAGAGATAAAACAGAATTTAAGATAATCATCTACCTATAATCTTTATTAATTTACAGAATTTGTTTAGCCCTGCCAATTCTTTTCTTTTTTAAAATTTTTCTATAGTTTCTATATTAGTTACACTGTTTTTAAGACATTTCAAAGTGTTTAAGGTATTCTAATAATTATACTGGAAATTGCCTTAGGACCATTTTGGAGGATGAAAAATAATATAATAAATATTGTTATTAATACAAGTATATAATTTTAAACCAAGTTATGTTTATAATGAAAAAAGAAATAATATGGTTGACTGAACTTCAGAAAACCTCAATAGTTCAGAAAAACAAAAGTAGCTAACATATACTTTTCATTTGTTTATATGGATTCTTTTGTTTAATCAATATAATAGCTAGAAAGGCATAAAAGTTCATTCAACGCTTCATCATTTTCAAATCTTCTAAAATGTAATCATATACTTCTAAAAGTCCAGCAAGTGCCATGAGCTAAATGAACATGAAACCTTACATACTCATACAATTATTTAATTATTCAAAGAAAATTCTAATGGACTGTTAGATCACAATAATGACTTTCCCAGAGCATGTATACAGAACATACTTTTGAATGGCTCATTTAATATTTTATGAACTCTGATGGAGAGCTAAACCTATTTCCAAGACAGTTTTTTCCCATTTGGCAATGAGAGGAAATTGAAAAGGAAATAGGCCACTAATTTGCTCTAAATCAAACAACTACAAAAAGATGTATACATGAAATAATTCAGTAAGTGAGATAATAGTGCCAAACTGAATGAACCATAAATGTGACGACTGAAATATAGTTCTGGTGAAGAACTAGCATCTTAATTTTCTTTCTCTCTCTCTCTCTATTTCTACTCTTAATACATTTGTTTTACCTCCCATTTCTGCATACAGCTCCCTTTCTCTCTTTCAATGTGCGGTACATCAGCCTTTTAAAAAGGCTGACTGGAATAATGCAGACAGGAATTTATGTAGCAATATATAGTATGTATTTTGCAATTCTACTTCACAGAATCTATATTTTGTAGATTGTGGATACTATATTTTGGAGAAGAATGCATTCTTTAAAGATTGCTAGAAGTTGACTTTTCCTCAGTATAAAGAGTAATATCTTACAGCACTATCTAACAAACATTTATATTTTCCTTTTCTTTTCTGGTGAAAGAGGCAACAACGACAAGCATTTTGGAGTGGCTCTATTACTGTATGTATCAGAGCATTAGCAATTGAGATCTATGTATCTGGCAGGTAATTTTGTCCTTTCTAAGAACAGTATATGTGGCCGAACAATAAACCTGTACTTGTTGCTATATGCCTTAATTCTGGCATTTACACAGGGCAGGCTATGGAATAAGCATTCTTTATTAATGACCAAAGTATATGTTGTATACTCAGGCACTGACCCTGTTGAAAAAAGTATACAGCCTGGGATCCTGGGCTTCATGCAATCCTCAGCCGCATTTCAAAACTCTGCAAGTGATAACTTTTTAGCTGTGATCATACCTACTGTTTGTTTCAATATCCATTAAATGGCCTCCAGTAGATCACCCTAAAGGGAAATCAATTCTTGACAGAGGGGGAAAAGCTTATTGAGATCTAAACTGGGAGTTGCCATATATTTACCCATAAAAACAAAAAAATCTGAATAGTGTTTCAGATCTATATTTTTCTCTCCAAGCCACAAATGCTAAAATTAGGCAAACTAGTTTATCTTGATTATTCTTTCCAGTCTGGTATCCTAGATATGAAATGACTGGCAATTCTGGGTCATAATCCCCCACATCTAGAAGAGATTGAATGGAAAAACACTGCTTTAGATCACATCAATATTTACAAAGTGGTTCATATATCACTGCAATTTTAATGATTTAAATATACAGTCTTATTCTATGTACAATATGTTGGCCTGAAGGACATATTCTACAGCATTTTTAAAAACAGAATTTTTATAGAACATTTATCTTGTTCTATCAATTCTATGTCCTAGAACTGTCAAGCCTGGAATTCTTAATACGTTCCAGTTTTTACTAATATGATTAAATCTGACCCTCCTGTTTTCTATCCTTTTATACGATATAAATCAAAGTGTTATTTTCTGCAGAGTGTAAAGTCTCCCTTGAATGCAAAAATAAGCACATTTAAACTAATTTGCCTACAAAGTATTTTTTTTAAATGTATAATTCAGTTTATTCATTTTTTTTTCTGAAAAAACGCTAAAGAAATAATGGTTCTCTTTCTACCAAGAGGCGGGAGAGGGGGACAATGCATTCCATAAAAGCAATAAAAATCATGAAGAAACTGAAGAGTCTGAAATAAAGGATAAGTAAACATTATTATTATTTTTTAAATTCAAGATTTGTAATGTTACTCAAGGGAACAGAGAAACTGGAGAAATGAATAAAGCTGGTATAAAATGGTTCTCACCACAGGAAGCAAGAAAATAACTTGAATACTAGAAATCTGGGTGCCTAGAGTTTGCAATTAGTATCAAGAGGAATGTGAAGGTAAATAGAAAGGAGAGAAGATGATGAGCTAAAAGAGAGGGATATCAGGGGGCATTTTCTGAAGGAGGCTACCCAAAAAAGCGAGAAATAAAAACCAAAACTAAGAATAGGAAGAGATATGAAAAGTGCAGAGTTGTGAAGACCTGGAGGTAAGAAAAACACTAGTGTAGTTAGTAAATGTTCTTGGTAGAAAAAAGAGTCCCAGTGAGATTACTTGTGAGGAAAAGGTAAAGAGGGAATATGCAAAGCTGTATTACACTGCTATGCATTTTTATGATGTGAATAGGTAGACATCTTAGCCTGTAAAGTGAATTATCCAATATGTCAGCTAGAGAGAGTACTGAACCTAAAACAGCAAGGATAATCCAGTTAGAAAGGAGGCAGACTGGGACTGGTCTGTGTGTGACATCCAGGAGTGACTGGATTTAGAGGAATTAGCAATGCAATCCAAGAGAGCTCAAGTTGCCAGAAGTGAGATTTCTTGTAATCTGAAGAAATAAAGGAGATACTGAGCAAGCTTCAGGGCACCGAGATTACATTCCATTGAATTCAGTAGTTATGATGCATAGAGTTATTATTCATGGGTGTAAATCTGGTTGGTTTTTTGCACAGTTGTTTTTAATGCAAGTAATAAAGTGGAATTGCTTGTTTTTAATTTTGGCTCCATGAAAATATCGAAGCATAGTTTTTGGTTCCTAGCTATAAATTGACCTTGAGTTTTATTCAGGGAAAGGAGGACAGAAAGCTTAAAGCATATTTTAAGAGAGTTTAGGACAATAACAAGCTTGGATAAAGGGTTTGAGATACGTATGAGATAAAACACTGACAGAGGAACCTGATGCCTGGGATTTTTTCTTTGGGAACAAAACAAGTCTACCCAAAAACAGCCTAAATAACTTAGTTGCATACATAAAACTCTAGCTGGGATAAAGCAAATCTAGCTAAGGGAAACATTAAATTAGTCAGAAACAGTGAAGGGTTGAATTCAAGAGATAGTTGGATTGTTCAGTCATAAGATAGTTATCCAGCATATGTGGTATAAATTAGAAGCTCTGCTATTAAATATAACCTTCTCCCAAGAATAACATCTGCCAGGCAACACAGACTTAAAAGGACAGCATCTACCTCTCTATAGGAAGATAAGAAGAAAGCAGGCCATGAAATAATTTCAAAAATTCTACAATTGTCTCAGCAGATGCAAACTAACTCTTTTCTAGTTGCAAAACTGAACTAAGTCTTAGATAGACTTCTATAACATGTTGTCTGTATGAAGTTTTGGGCTACAGAAATAGAATTTCCATCCAGATCCAAGTTGGCCGTGCTGACATAGAATTTGGGAGATTGTAGCCCAGCACATTTGGATATCAGGTCGAGAAAAGGTACCTTAGATGGCAAGGTGTTGCCTGAATTTATATACAAGATAAGAGTACGGAGACATTTCAGCAATTTTGTGGTTAGTCTACTACCTTCTCAGGATTTTATGGATATTCTGAACTTCATCAGACATATCTTAGAGTAAATAGGATGAAATGAATAGGAAAAATAAAAAATGTTTATACTAAAGTCAATAAAATGACTGAATGTTGTGTTGCTTATCAGCATACAATAAAATAATACATATGTGAGGTGGTTATTTTAAATAGATTTAGGACCAATCTTGCTAAGTCCAACCAATAAAAGCAAACTCATGATAAACGTTCAATAGAAATAATACATTTTTCAATATTTTATGTCCAAGGCAGATCAATCTGTTACCCTTGTAATTGAGAGAGGGGGAAAAAATCAATAAAGAGGAGACTCTGAATTTAACAAAGTTAGATAGGCAAACTAATAGAAATTAAACTAATTGTTCCAACAAAAAATAACCAAAAAAGCTTATATAAGAAGTTGGACAATTTCTGGAAATACAAATGAAGTTATAGAAAAACGTAATTAATTATTTTCTGTTTGAATGAAGCAATGTTGAAAGTTTAAAAGGAAATTAAATTTTATACTTTTGTTTTTGCCCAAGTTGTATTTCACTTAACAGCCAGTTTGGAATAGCAGTTAAGCTATCAGCCTTGATACTCAGAGATCAATGAGCAAAGCCAGCTGAGTGGCCTGGACCAGTCATTGTATCTCAGCCCTAGGAAGAAGGCAAAGGCAAACCACTTCTGTAAAACCATGCCAAGAAAACTGCAGATATTTCTCTAAGCAACCCTCAAGAATTGGACTTTCAATTGAATGGACGGAAAAACAAGAACTTCAAAAACCATTTTAATTTTTTCCAATATTCTGCAGTGTAAGTGACCCAGAAGAGAGTTCTCAGCCAAAACAAATAAGCTTATTTTTGAGGAATTATACCTCAGAAACTACGGAATGAAAGAAGCAGAGTTTTTCGAGGAAGGATGTATCAGTAAATATTTTGTGTGGGCAATTCATTTTGCAGATACTTTTAAGTTTAAATTTAAGGAATGATTAATCCTAACCCTAAATTTTGCTCTATGAACAGATTTCTATGGAGTTCCTAGTTTAAAATAAGGGCAAACAGACAAAAATCTCTCATTCCTAAAAGGAAATCAAGTATATGAATGCCCTACCAAGAAAAGCATCAATTTTTCTTTGCTGATATTGGAAAATTAATGCTATTAGAAAAGCACAGCATCTTCCCTATATTTTACAATCAGAAGATCCAATGTTCATGAAAGAGAACCTTTCATAATATTGCTTGCAGAGTCACAATGAAATTTTTTTGGGAAATAAGCCAGGAGGCTGTCTTTTCTTTTTAGGAAAGTGCTCTCAAGTTTGCAAAATGTATAGGATAGAGGTATACAAGTATATTTCCTGAATTTCATGCAGCTCCACAAAGTCCTTGTCATGTTTAAAGTTACATTTTTATGTAAAAAAAAGGAAAGCTATTAAACATATGGGCATCAGTCACAAATCGTTTAAACTATGTTGTATTTTAATTAAACATCAATTTATATTAAATTAAATGCTATTTTTGTCCTGGTCCTACCCACTTTTTGAAGTGTTCTTCCAAGCTCTGGATCAACTCTCCCATAGAAAACTCCTTGTTTTCTGAAGATTGGAACAAAGTGGCCTAGAGGCCTTATGTGATATATTCCTCCTTTATAGTACTCTGAAGACCAAGAGCACACTGAGGATTCCGGGTTTTTTCATTTACCAGTCATCCATCCATTCTCCTTCCATTCTTCCCATGGTGCTGAACCAGATGTGACTTCTCTGCATTACTAGGTTAAGCAGCAATAGCAGCAAAAATCAAATAGATCAGTAAAATGCATCAGCCAAAGCCTATCATGCATACATGCTCAGCAGCAACTGAAATTTAAAGGTCAACCCTTTCAATGGTTTTCTAACCCCAGAAAGAGGAGCTGTTGGCTAACTCATCTGACAGTGCTTGACTGATCTTACCCCTCACACCATTGAAAAGGTTAACGTAGTGCATGCGTAGTGATTCCAAGAGCCAAGCCTGAGTCACACGCCCCCATGCCTTTTTATGCTGCCAGTAGATACAATACCTGAGGTTGGAAGAACTTCAGAAGTGTAGCATCAAATACAAGGAAGGGAAACATGAGGAAAGAAAGGAAAGAGAGAACACAGAAATATATAAAACTGCTACATAAATACAATCTACAAACATGACAGCCTGAGGCTGTAAGAAAAAGAAAACATTTTAACCCATCATTTCTAATCAAAATACTGTAATCACCATTCAAACCAATACAAGAAGTTATGGTAAATCCAATTCCTTTATTATTTTTTAATCTGAGGATTAAAGTTCCATCTTGTTTATGGATTTAATTCAACAAGATTACATACTGTTGGCTTTGATTTATTTTCCTTGAGGGTTAGGAGAAATTCTACTCAAGTACAATTTATTGCAAGTTCATTACCATTTCTATGTTTATGATGGATGAGACAATGTAGCATGCAAATAACCACAAGTCATTCTAATCCCCTGGCTCAAATAACATCTATGCAAAATGGAAACCGTGGTTCCTTTACCTACCATCCATCCATCCATCCACCGACCCACCCAATGTCTCTTAAGTTTGTAGTAGAAAAGAAAATGGCAAAGTTTGTTTCATTTCAGATAACTTCAAATGCTTAGCCATATACTGGCCATGGTCTATAAAGATCATTCATTAATAATTGGAGGAATCTGCTTTTATTTAGACAGCCTGAAAAAAAAATTCACTTGTGAGATTCCTTTGAAAGCCTATTAAGGCTCTCAGTACATTAAGTAATTGCAACATTTATTGAATTCCAGTTGTAACACTCCATAGTTCTATGCATACTGACAATGCATTTGACTGATAATGTAGTATGGCTTTTTGCTAGGTGTCTGCCGTACTCACAAAGCAATGTGAACAAATGCACAATGTTCTTTCTTTAGTATCAGCATGTACACTTACAGTACAGCACATAGCAGCTGTACTTAGCTATATAGTACATAGCTAATCATCACTGTAGATGAGTTCCAGGACAGCATGTTGTTTATTTACACTTCATCAGAAATTGCCGGAAGGAATGAAGAATGCTAACAAACCCAATGCAAATGGAATACATCTGCTTCTGATTTTTGGCAAACCATTTCTGATTTTGACCACATGTAGCAAACAAGTTATTACAGTCAAAATGTTGCATCAAAATAGGATCCCCAACTAGCATCTCACTGGGTTTGAATCCAGATTAAGTTTTAAAATATACTAAATGTAAATCATAACTGATACACAATGTTTTCTTGGGAAATTTCCCTTTTATATATATGAAGACAAAGGAAGATACAGTGTACATGAGACAGAGAAAATTGCTTCAGTTCCTTTTTGTGCTGTTTGTGGTTTGCTGTGTTTAACTGCAACTGCTATATTTATAATCTCAAAACTATTTCAGTTTTCAGAAATAATTACAAATACATTTGCAATGGTTGTATGCTATGGCTGACAGACATATTCAGATTACTGACAAAGTTATAAATACAATAGCTACCAACATCTATCAGATTCAAGATTAAAGCTTTTATAAAATTAGATTAGTATTTTAATACTACCATAACTTTAATGAAGTAATGAAATTCTTGGATTTTTAATCATCTATGGATCTTTCATTTTTAAGAAAAATCCAAGTTTGGTGTAACAAATGACTGCAGAGTGCAACACAAATCCAGTTTGCAAAGTAATTCCCATTCATTGTCTCCAAATTATACATTTTTCTCCTACACAAGAGAGAATACTTTGGGTAAAAATGATTGGCAAGAAATATATATAAAATATGTTGAGTGGTTGCCTGCTCAACGTGAAGCAATTCATGTTTCAAATGTCTATTCAACAGAATGATTTTTCCCACATTTTACAATTGGGAAAATAAAAAGCAACAATTAATTATATAAAGCACAGGCCTGAACAGAAATTGAGATCTTCCTGGAAACGTGAAGAATGTTAAGAGCAAGCTTTGTTTTGTTTTCACTTTCCTGAGGGCTGTTGAACTTTCACTTAGTTTGACAATTTTTTTTCACAAAGAGTGTTTTATTCTACCATGAATCTAGAAGTTGTAACTTTTTCCTCCTGAGGGTCATCTGTTGACTACAAGGGTGCTGGGAAAGGGCAATAATGCATTCCTAATTTGTCTCTTATGGAGAAGATTGGATATATCTGTAATGTACGTTTCTATGTAGCAATGAGCATCATTTAAACTGCTGGATTTATAGATATACTCTCACACGGAGTAACCTGATTTCATTACAATACTATTATTTGCTTTTTATTATTTCTAATTTCAAGTGGAAGTATTCAAATAACCATATATCTTTTTTCCTGCAACGACATGCAATAGCTTGAGAAAAGTATCTCCATTACTAATTAAATCATCCTTCGGAAATTTGGAGAATTTGCTTATTTTTATATTGCTTAAAATGTACCTCATGTGGGAAAGCAGTTTTCCTTGATAGAGAATTCATCTGCTCTAAAAGAGGAGAAATAATGTCCTTCTGTTTTTGCCATTTGACCACTCGTGAGTCTAGGGGCAACTTTTCACCAAATGATTTTTTCCCTAATGGTCAGATTTCCAGGGAAAATTGGAGATGGAATATTCCCTTTCTTGGCAATTCCCGGGGCATACAAAGAGGCTGCAGAGGCATATAATCACTAGTGTTCAACCAGTTATGGGGATTTCAACTTCCATTATCTCACACTATTAGAAATAATGTTCTTGGAATTCTTGATAGTGGATAAAAATGTCAAATCCAGTCTAAACATCTGGCTGACTATGCTACAACAACAATAGTAATAGTAATAGTAATAG
>JAEANM010000037.1:28036-56588 GCA_017656035.1 Myanophis thanlyinensis | reverse complement strand
AAACCCGCCCGGATGCCCCGGACAGGACGTAAAAAGAGGACATGTCCGGGCAAAAGAGGACGGTTGGTCACCCTACTGTAAGTTGCTGATTAAGAATACCTGAAGAATAAAGTAATCTACACTTATACCTTTTCTGTGGAGTTTAACTCTGTGATAAGCAGTCTGTGCGCTTAAAACAGAACAAACGCTCTTGTTTTTTCCTGTAAATTTACAGCTATGATTAATGTAGCATATAAAGATAGAATCAGGCTTTCCGATACATTTATCTGAACATATTTATGAAGATGTAGCAGATTACTATAAGTGACAGACCCATTCCATCTTTTTCAGCCTAAGAAGGGAATTCCTACCATGGACAAATGGTTGCAGAAGCTGATGGGAGTTGGCTAAAATGGCAAAATTGACTATTTTGATTAAAGAAAAGAATATAAATGCTTTTGTTTCCACATAGAGACAGCTTCTGAACTTAGTGATTTAAGTGGAAAAGAATGAAACTGTTTTTGGTTTTTACTGATTAGACGAATAGATTTTTATAGAAATGGCTGGTTTATATTATTATAAAAAAACAAAAAGTTGTGAGTTGATGTTAATGTGAGTTGATGTTAATACACATTTCACTGCATTTCGTACCATGTATGACTGTATGTGATGAATAAAATAATGCCTTATTTTATGGCAGGAGAGTCATTTCTTTGTCTTAATCCTTCCTCACTTTTCTTCCCCCCCTTCTCCCCACTGTTTTCCTATTTTCTTTTATATTTTGTAATTTTGTATTTTGTATCTTATTTTATCTTATAACTCAATAAAAATGTTAATGGGTTAAGGAAAAGAAGGGAATTGTGAGGGGTGGGTGGGGAAATCACACTGCAAGACATCCAGGATACTGGAAGTCAAAGCAAGAAGGAATGAACTGCAAGTGACTAGAAGGCCAAGGTACTGTACATAAATTAACGGTTTCATTTTCTCTACTTTTCTAATTCCGCTTAAAAACCCAGCAAGGACTGAGCTTAGTTGCTATATTTGCTGACATCAAGATGCTATAATCAGACCTGTTTATACATTGGTGAGTCTAGAGGATTCACAGAGCCCTGGCAGCCAATCAGTTCTGCCTTCCCTAGCCAATAGCAGAATGCAGAAAACATTCAGCCAATCTGTGAACGTTTGCTGGCTAGTAACAGTATCTTGTCTGGTCCCTTGATTTGCATACCTAAACATATTCTCTCTAGTAACAGCTGCTTGAAATGGCACGTCCTACTCAATGGATAGAATATGACTGACATGGGGATATTTCGAGAACTTTGGTTACTGCTCGGTTTTGGTATACTGTAATGCAATCAGTGGAGTAGTAATCCCATCTCACTACTAGGACTTGGGACTGCACCACTGTTTAGAAGAGAGCTAAAATGGGAATTGTGATCACTATCGCCAGCCCTCTTAGCCTGTCAGGTTTCGTGCAAAACCTAAAACAGAAGCTGGATTGACAAGTTTGAGGCTCCCTTGCTTTCATTTCACCTGCAAGAAGAACAAATTACGTAGACAACAGTCCAGAGTGGTGACAAGATCATCATCTTGCTTAGACATGTGGAATTCCTTTGACTTTGGATAAAGTGGATGAGATGCTCTCTAGAACATTCTCTGTCACTAGTGGACTAGGTCTATGCCTCTCCTTGCTCCTTAGGACAAATGGGGAAGAGGTAACTTTCTGAATCCAGGAAATTGTTAATGCCTCACTGTAGGAGGGAATGATGCTGCTGGGCCCTTGAAGGAGGCTGTGGTGAGTTCTTTCCTGGATCCAGAGCTGTTACTTGGCCCCCATATTTCGCTTCTAGGGGAACGCTGATGAAATGGTGGTGGGCACTCCAGAGGAAATAGTACATGGATGCTTTTGAGTCAGGCTTTGAGTTTGGGACATAAAATGGACAAGGAATGGAGACAATATTGATTACACTAGTGGATTACTTTTATAAGGATCTGGATGAGGATAGTGCATCAAAGTCTTTTGAACCTCTCAGTGACCTTTTGATACAATCAACCACAGTCTTCTTCTAGATTGCCTATGGGAGTTGAGGAGTGGACTGGTTCTGCTTTTTCCTCAGTGGCTGATTTCAGTCACTTGCAGTAGGAGAAGGAGAAATTGGCCTGGTGGATATTCTCCCATAGCAGTGTTTCTCAACCTTAGCCACTTTATGATGCGTGGGCTTCAACTCCCAGCATCCCCCAGCCAGCATGAGCCTTGCTACTCCTGAACCTTGCCACCCCTCCTCCCCAATGGTTTCCTCCAAATAGAATTGAGCTGGTTCCAGTGGGAGAATGTGGACCTGTAGATCATTTGCACCAAGTCACATAGGGCTTTATAGGTTAGCACCGCCATTTTAAATTGCATCCATGCATAGCAATGAGAACCTTTGGGAAATACTATTACCTCTTTGTTCCCCGCTGACACCAGCTAATAATGCATAGAAGATATGATAATTACGTTCTCCTGGGTTCTGGTGAACCACCCTGTTCTGTAAAAGGAAAACAGAAAGCAGTTAGCATAAACTCAATACACATGAGTAACACTCAATATTTATATGCACTATGTTTGGGTTCTTTAAGGAAAATGAAGCACCTTGATTTTACAGCCTTTTCACTTTATCACCAATATACAAAAATCCTGAATGGTGTCCACATTTTTTTTTTTTCATTTATATGGGCAGATATCCATGCAGGAAGGAGTAAATTACATATCACAATCATGGTCTATTACTCTTGATACCTATTCCTTCCCTGTTGTGTATCAAACTATGTGCTTCATTAAAAGTAAGCAAATGTTTGCATCGTTGCTAAAAAATGAAAACTCCCATCAAAAGTTTCCTACTGTTGTATCTACACAGTAGGGTTATAAAGCAGGCCGTTTTGTTTTGCTGAATATATTTGTGCTGTCTCTTCGCTTGTTTCATCTAGATCAGCATTTTTCAACCTTAACAACTTTGATATGTATGGCTTCAACTCCTAGAATTCCCCAGCCAATATACTTGCTGGAGAATTCTGGGAGTTAGTTACATATCTTAAAGTTGTTGAGGTTGAGAAACACTGATGTAGTTGTTAGTCTCTGCCAGCCTAATTGCAAGTAGAAGTATGTTAGACTCTCCTATTCTTGTTTCCAGAAAACTTTCCTTTGACTTTTTCAGTCCTAAAATAAAAAGCATTGGAAGTGAGGAATGTCTGAATTAATGCAGGGTGTAGCTGTTTACACTGAGCAACATTAATATAACGGAGAAATTAAATATACTATCCTGGAAAAGAGAAAGATGGGAAGCTTGTTTCTGAGATGATAAAGAACTAATTAGAAATGAATCTAAATAAAATATTTGCCAATTGGTAGGGACATAGCCTAGTTTTGCTGAGAATACTCAATGGTGCTATGGTCAATATCATTCCCTGGTTGCTTTTTCACCACTCATATCAAAAGGAGTGTTGGGAAAAAAAAAAATGAGAACAAACTTCACTCACCTTTTCCAATAAATCTGAGCAACAAGTTAAGAAATAAATGTCATTAAGACTCTCTTATAAACATATTCTCTGATAGCTGGCACAAAATCTTGGAAATGAATTCAAATATTGTTGCACTTAAATTATAAACGATGTTTTGTTTCCTAAATCTAATGAACTAAAGAGTTACAATTTTATGATGAACTCTGAAAGAGAAAAATGCAATTGATGGAGAGCTGGGAGAGTTTCATAAAAAATATTTATAGTGTAATCTCTCCACCTCATTTATGGAATTTTCAGAAGGCTGCTTCATCTTTAAATTAACTATACAGATACTTTATTGGTTCCATTCTTTCTTAATCTAGAGGTGAGCAATATCTGAAGAGCTGCCATTCAAATAAAGGATACAGTCTGTGACCCTCCCTCCCTGGATATGCCCATGCTGAGAAAAATGTAGCTGGATGAATTTGCCAAAGCGGCTAGAGTTGTTGTTATAGACTGTCTTGGCATTTCCAAAAGCTTCCAAGACTGGGCTTTAGTGAAAAAAAAAAAAAGAAAATTAGATTTATTTGCCAGGAACATTAGATAGGTTTATACAGAATACACTTTTCAACAATACAAGTCTGGTTGTATGATATAGAGACCATTTAGATGTTGACGAAGCTTTCTGCTAAAGAAAGTTTGTACCCTTGAAAACTGTAACGATAACCTCCAAAATAACGCGTAACATTTATGTGCCGTGATCCTTACTAGTCCTATAACTAACAGAAGGAGAAAGAATATGCAAATATTCTTAATTTTACACATTGTACATCCTCTCTTAGTGCAGAAAAGTTCTTGTTTTAAAAAGTAGGTGGTTTGGGGTTTCAAGTCCCTGGGAGAATACACATTTCACTGCATTTCGTACTATGTATGTCTGTGCATGTGATGAATAAAATTTGATTTGATTTGATTTGAATTCAATGAGGCTGGCACAATTTCCCCAAAAGATTCTCCATACTGGCTGCAACAATATTGCAGGGAATAAGAAATCTGCCTTTTCTCAGAGCTCTTGTGCAGCAGAGCACCACAACTGGCTGCATCCTAGAACTGTATGCCCCTGACATTGAGAATGGCAAACGTCGTCATTCTCATGATGTGGCTCTTGAGAAACCATCTCCCCATTTTCTGCCCACACTCAGGAACTCCTCTTACCTGCTCTCGAGGATAGCTTCCTCCACATGGGTGGTCTTCTCCAAAGCAGAGTTACCCGAGGAGAACTGGCTCATGGCTGATAGAAACTTTAGCAGCAACTTGGTACTCTCTGTCTTTCCTGCTCCACTTTCTCCACTGTTAATAGACAGCCCAAGACGAGCAAATCAAGGAATTCATAACGGCAAGAACAATTCTGAAGTTTTCACCCATCTTTTCAGTACCAGAAATAGGACAAAGTGGGAAAGGAGCAGCTTGTGGCCTCATTACTTCTCTCACCTGATCAGAATGCATTGGCTGTCATGACGCCTCCAGAGGCAGCTGTAGCACTCGCTGGCTGTGGCAAAAATGTGAGGGGGCAGCTCCCCCAGGCAGTGCTGTCGGTACAAGTCAATAGCGGACGCATCGTACAGCCCAGCAATGGGTTTGTAGGGATTCACAGAAACCAAAATAGAACCGATGCTTGTCTGCAAGGGAAGGGAAGGAAAACAAAGCATTTCAGTTTTTTTATGTTTCCTTAAAAACTGATAATTTGGAAGGAAGTGTGGTTTGTGAAATTAACAAGGTAGCTGAAAGTTAGTTCCAAAGAACAAAGAAGCATTGGAGGGAAAGGAAGACATTAAAGTTTTTGCCTCTGTTTGCTCTGGGAAAAGAGATCTTAGATCAGTCTTCTGCAAGTAAACCCTGAATGGGAGACTTCACTTGCATTTTCCATTCCACTTGCATATAGAAAAGTCTAGGCAAATTGTGTGTTTCTGTATACACATACATGTGTAGGTGTGAACAGGCTTTGCCATCCATCCATCAACTCACCCAAAGCATGGTATATTATGTGACTTCCAATTAAATCTTCAGAAACCAATAGAAATTAGCACCCATGCTACTATCGTGTTTCTCCAAAAAGAAGGCTGGGTCTTATTTTCTTTTTGACCCCCCCAAAAAATGGTTAGGCCTTCTTTTTGGAGGGTTCTAGTTATTGACTCACCTCGAGGTGGTGGCACCAACACCTCCGCTGTTGGCTCACTTCTTCTGCAGATGCTTGTCGCCATTTGCACGCATCACCCCAGCCTCCATTTTACCTTCAGATGCCTTCCAGAAAGCCCTGTGCAGCCAATAACAGAGCTCCAGATCACCCCAGAGTTTTATTATCGGCTGCAGAGGGCTTTCCGGAAGGCATCTGAAGATGAAATGGAGGCTGGGGTGATGCATGTGAGTGGCGGCAAGTGGCTGCAGAAGAAGGCAAGGTAGGTGTTGGGGTGTGCGAGGCTTGGTAAGTAGGGCAGCTCCACCACCCCCATCTCCACCCTAGCTTATTTTTTACCTGTGTGCCTTGCCCCACCTCTGCACCCCAGGGTGGGCAGGGTCTTAATTAGGGCTAATTTTGTAGGTGGGGCTTAATTTCATTGTATGTGCTCAAAAACATGATAGGGCTTCTTTTCAAGGTGGGTCATCTTTTTGGAGAAACAAGATATATCAACTTTCCAAACGTTTATGCTTTTCTAATCCATTGAACTAGAGGTCCTACCAGCTCAGTTTAGGTTATAAAAATCCCCACGTTCTGTTACCACCTTTCTTAATATAGTTGGCAGAACTGTGGGTAATTATGCAATTAGACTGAACCATAGGTTGCCTCTTTCATGTTACATAAAGAATAGTGATATATCCAGAAATCAGGCACCCCAATCAAAAAGAAGAATGAATAAAGATTTGGATTATTAAGAAAAAAAGAGAAACCATTAAAGAATAAAAAGGAAGCCTTCTTCACAATACCAAGTAATCAAAAGAACAATCTCTTGTTTCTTTATTGTATTAAAAACATTAACTGCAACAAAGCAGGCAGAAAAGCACCTGCTGGTAGTTATTTCAAATTTATTTTAATGTTTCTCCATACAACCCTTCTTAATATACTACACTCAAAATACATGTGACTGCAACTTTCATCATCCCCCCCCCAACTAGCATAGAACTACTCTTCACCACTTGAAAAGATATTCTCATGTTATTCAGCACACTCTTTCCACTGAGATATAATTTTAAATTAAAGATGTCAACGGGGAGCAGAACAGCACATGAAAGGAACACAGTCCACAATCAACCTCATTCATTCACCCTACAGCAAAATCATGAGTTGCAATTTCCCTTTTAAACTAAACTATCTTTGGCCTCCATACTTGAGATCCATGATATTTGTCTTTAAGTAATGCTAACTGTACCAAATCTGAAAAGTGTTCTTCTAAAGTGCTCTGGGATTCCAGAATGAAGAACATGATATGCACAATAAATCAGAGCAACAGTCTCTCTTACTCAATTAGCAGTTTTAAGAAAAAGTCTGCTTGTGCTTAAAAACTGCAGCAGTTCACTCCCCGCGTTACAAATACTATTCTCAGTTGTTTTGCAGAGGCAAGCAAACAGTGATTTGAACAAGATCAGAATCCTAAATTAAGCTCTCCCAGAGATGCAAAACTACTACGACAAATTTTAAATGTTCCCCTGGCCTTCATCTTCTTGTAATGGTAGTGGGGTGGGGTTTCATGATAATGAGCATGTTTCATTATTTCGCCCAGGCAATTTTTTATATGGAAATTACCACTTCTGTTCAGCTATGCCCATATGGGAAAATACATTGAGATTTTGAGGAGAATTGAGCATAGTGACCATCTTCTGCATAATATATACGGTAGCTTGATCTGTAGAACCAGCATAGATTCAGTTGATCAAGAGGTATTTTTTAAAAATACATCAAAAGCTATTATCCAAGAATGGAGATTCCATTATTGACAGGGCAGAATTCAATGGGAGTAAGTGGAAACAATATATTGAGTAAAATGTTAAAGGATGAAGCCTTATCAGCTCATAAAAAAAAAAGAAACCTAAGAGGGTACATTAAAGGTTTCTAAAAATACATTGTTGGAGGAAGCTATTAGAGTCTGCACAATCTGAGGCGATAGATAAATCTAAAGTAGCTGAAGATCAGAATACAATATGAACTCATTAGCCAAATTCAGGATGAAGAGCAAAATATCTTCTTTAATAGATAGAAATATAGTTTCTACAAATCTGCAGAATAAACCTTTCAGAAGCCAAGAATTTGAATTAATTTTCAAACAGATCTTCTTAAGGACTACCACTCTAATACATGTTCTTTATTGAACGTTTCAGGAAAGGTGAAGCTTGACACATCTTCTATTTTTAGGATTTCATCCTACTTCCCCAGAAGCAGAAACCACTGCAACTGAAAATTGGACATTAAATAGAAAATGCTAAGTGGAAAAGTGTGTGTGTGTGTGTGTGTGTGTGTATACGTGTCTCCATAGTCTCAGAGGTGTGGTGGCCTAGCAATTAAGACACCGGTTTTGTCGACCAGAAGGTTGACCCAAGCACCATGTGACAGGGTAAGCTCGTTCTTACCCCAGTTCCTGTCCACCTATCAGTTTGAAAGCATGCTAATGCAAATAGATAAATAGATACCACTTTGGTGAGAAACTAACAGGGTTTCATGTGCCTCAGCATATAGTCATGCTAGCCACATTGCCATGGGTAGTATCTTTGGACAAAGCTGGCTTCCTTGGCTAGGAAATGGAAAAGAGCACCACTCCTAGAGTCGGGCATAACTGAGCAGGGGAAACCTTTACTCTTCACTTCAGTAGTCCTAGGCAAGGAATGAAAGCCATGTGCTTATAAATGTTTAAGAATCAGGCAGTGATTTCTAATAGCCATTACTTTATTTTCTTGCCCTATATGATATTATTTAAGGGATAAGACACCTTAATAATCCAACTGATTTATTTGGAATGTTGAGGACATGTTAAGGATGCCTCCAAAATGTAGCTGCTATAGCAAATATGAATGTGATTAAACTCCAATGTATCTTACATAACTGATGCAGTTGTTCCTATCCCTCAATCCAGGGCTACCAGATGCTCTCTTCTATTCTGAATTATCCTTGTATTTTTTTTTTTTCAATGATCAGGAAAACAAAGTAGTGGGCTGCCAACTACACATCTTTTTGTTTTTCAAGAAAGCTTATAGAGCTCTAGGAAGGCTCAAAACCATTGTGTAAAAAAAGAGGACACTTCTCTTCCTCAACAAAAAAGACAGACAAAGGGAATGGAGGCAGTGCTGGGTGATTTTTTCTTTTATTAGGCTTGCCAGCCATTGCAAAAACTTAGTGAATGTGACCATCTCTAATGTGACTTCTCTAATTCCAAACCTGCTCAGCAGTATACAAAAATTGAATACTTCTGAGTTATCAATAAACATGAGAAGTTTCAACCCCCAAGATCTTTTTTTTTTTAAATCAGAGCTGCAACGTTCATCATTTTGTTAATCTTATCAAACACCTAGAAAGCTTGTTCTTTTTAATGTCATCCACTAGTGTCATCCATTATTCTTCTAGTCATTTCTGGTCCCCAAATAACGAAATGCCTGGGATTTAAGCAAGACCGGCTGATCACCAATGATTTCCCCCTGCAGTAGAAACAGTCAGTTAAATTTTCTACAATATATTTCCTCTAAAGAGAAGGTTTTGATCTGCATTTCCCAATAAACAAAACATAAAAACTAACACCAACACCCTGCAATGCTTCCTCTATTTTTTTTTAAAGCAAAAAATGCATAAACATTCTCTTTAACCTTTTGCATAAACATTCTCTTTAACAAGTGTTACAGGATTGCTATATGTTATTTTTTAAGACACCTCAAACTGCTGCCGTCTTTCTTCCTACGAACACAAGCAATAAATCGTGCTGTGCCCTGCTCCTGCCCCCCCCCCCCGCCTTTATAGCACAGCCTCGCAGGGCCAAGGAAATGAGCAGTGTGGCGATGTCAGCTCATTATGTAGAGAGCAGCTGGCATCAGATATTACACACACAAAATGCAATGTACAAAAAGTGGATGCAGATTCACCTCTGTAATTCTATCTGGCCCTTAGATGCACGTGGAGGTTCTGAATCAGAAAAGAGCATGATTTAAATGTTGTTATTCTCACTCCTTTTCTGACAAAAGGAGAGGAGAGGGAAGGGGAAGGGAGAGGAGAAGAGGAGAAGGAAAAACAATCTGATGTAAAAGAGCAGCAGACAAAATGAAAGCTGGTGGATTATGAGCTCTGGACTGTAAAGAACTTTTTCTGAGAGGCGAGTGAGGATGCAATTGTAAGCCAGGTGCAGATGGCAAAAAACAAAACAGGTTATATCACGAGACAGCCTAATGCATTATTTGCAAGTCCCTTGCTCACTCCAAAGAAGACGTTTCCCAGAAAACAGGTCATTTAATTGATCATTTACTGGAATATAAAATGCCTTCAGTTCTTGTTGCCTTAGTAACTGTTGCGATGCAACAGACAAGATCCACATTTCAATATCAGAATTTAAGAATGCTTGCGCACAGGTAAGAAGATATGGGAATATGCCTCATCCCCTTCCTTGCGCTCCCAGATAATCTCGCAGCCATCAAGCCATGCCTGATACAGAATTACCTGCTGCTCCTCGTCTCCCATCCATATTTACAGAAGCAGGTAGAAATTGGATGTTTAATGCCAAAAGAAGGAATTAGATGACATAAACCTTGGATTGCACTATGGATATTAACTATCCCTTGGAATACAGGAAAGGAGTACATTACGTAAAAACACTTTGTTTCTCCTTGCAAATAGAAAACTAAAGTTGAGAAAGAAGGCTGATGGCATATGCACACTTGTGTTTGTGTTTCATCTCCTATGCAGGTTGCATTTTTTAAAAACTTGAATGGGTATTCAAAAATGTAATGTATATGCCATCAATCCATTCTGCTATTCGATTCTATTTGATGATAAATTAGCATGGCCCTCGTTTTACTAAGAAGCTATCCAAATATTCTCAGGGGTCTTCTAACCCAAGCTTCTGTGCTCATGACCCAAAAACATGCAAAACATCCAGGCACACTTCGGAGAGGCATGGCTACTGCATACCTGGATGTCAAGTCTACCTCTCATAGGAAGAGGATACAGTCATGCAGGTAACTTCTCTTTTCAGGAGTTGTTTAGTACTTTGTTAGAAAGATTAGCATGGCACCAGTCTAATTTGTTCACTCACATAGATGTAGTTCTGCTTGTAGCGCTGGTGCAGGTTGAGCAAGATGGCAGCCTCATGTAGGTCTCCCAGCATGGACATGTCCTCCACACCATCAACACTTGACTGATGCATTGGCAGAATTTTTTCTTTTGGCAGAGAGCCTTGTGGATAGCAGAACACCTAGTGGGAAGGGAAAGATTGCACTGAGAGATGCAACATTACAAAATGACTATATGTCCTGGGTGACTCTCATCTGCTGAACTAGGTGTGATAGCAAAGGATTTGTGTTAGATCTGGACATCAAGAGCAAGATAAGCCAGTTGGCAATCATATGTGTGCTTGCACACATGAATTTCTTGTATTCCCACATCCTTAAAGCAAACCTGTCAGGATCATACGGTACCCCTAAAAAGAACTTCAAAGCAATCAAAATTAATAAAATAATTAGAGCAATATTAAAAAAGAATCATGTTCAGATTTAGAACTCAGGAAAAAATGAAGAATGCAGGCATCAGTACACTACCATTTAAAGAAAAAAAAAAACACTACAGCACTAACCACTTAAAACCATCAGGGATGAAGCATATACAACTTCTTTGGAAATAACTCTAGAAGCCAGATGCTACTACAGTTAAAATCCTGTCTCATACTCCTATCTTTGTTAAGTGATGGAATAGGAAATGGAGCCTCTGATGCTGAACACAGATGCAGACTCTGCAAAAGAATCCTGCTAGTATGCAACATTTTACAATGATCTAATTTAATAATGAGCAAGAATTAATCTGGTTGACCCACTATGAATAAAGGCCACTGACCATTTCTTAAGGGCAGCAACACATGACATTGTCTGCTACCCACACCTAGGCCATTGAAAAATGTACTCTCTGCCCATTATTTTCTCTTAATACATCAAAGGTTTTTTTTTAATTTCTGCCAATTCAGTTTTCCTGTTGCGCCCCACCTTCACTGGAACTGGCTACCATACATTTGGCAGAATCATCCTCTCTATTGCAATCATTGGTTATTGTCCTCTGGCCATTAAAAAAATTAATTCACCAATGAAACAATGAAAAGCTGGGTTTTGTTTGTTTGTTTGTTTTTAAAGGTGAAATTGATACATTTCTGCCACTTTTACTTTCTAGGCCTCAAGACAGGAAAATAGCCTTGGTCCTTAGAATTTATACTTATATACTGGTCCATACTACTTTACAGCACTCTCTGAGTGGTTTACAATGTCAACATATTATCCCCAACAATCTGGGTCCTCATTTTACCAATCTTGGAAGGATGGAAGGCTGAGTCAACCTTGAGCTGCTCAAGATCAAACTCCTGGCAGTAGGCAGAGTTAGCCTGCAATATTGCACTCTAAACACTGTACCACCACGGCTCCTGGCAAAATGGTAAATTAAAGGGGTTCTCTCTTTCTTTTTTAATCAGCTCATGAATGGTAAAAGAAGTGGGGGACTTCACCAATCAGGGGTCATGGTAAATGTGTTCCAGACAAAACATTCACCTGTCGGCATGGTGGAAATAGAGGAAAGAGTTGAAATGTGGAAAGAGATTTTTAAACTGGCTTCCTTATCATTGGTTTACACACCAGGAGACAAGCAGCTGAAGAGTCCAGTGTAGAAAAGTATTAAGATTTGGATCACTACAGACTGATTTGTTCTTGGGTTCATGCTTCAAACATGTAAATGTTGTAATGGATTGTCAGTTGCCACAGGCACAATATATCAAACTCATGCATCTCCATCTCTGATTCCATACTAATTGCTAATATACAAAAAAAACACTGAAAGGATATTCTTCTTTCTATTGCTCTTTTAGCAAGCCTCATTGAGATGCTGTAATGGCAGTTAGGTCTTATTCAAAGATAACTGATCTGCATTAGGTCATCTTATCTATACATGCAGGAAAAAATGCAGGCCTCACTCCCTAATACACCAGAGAGATTCAGAAGGGCAGGGATTCGCCTAAAGAAAATGGAAGATGACCAATTCAAGGTATTAATACAGGATTATCTCCAATTTCAAACCTGGCCAGCTGCAGAACTACTAAAGTGTGAATTGCCTGGAAGCTTCAAGAACCTGCTCCAGTCCTCTGAGGTGTGTTGCTCTTTTTTTCTGAGAACTTGTGTGCTTTGTTTCAGGGTCAAAGAGTTTAACAGCAATTCAGAAAAACCAATTTGCAAGTTAGAATGGGGAGCAAAATCTTAAGAAAAATATGCCTGTTCAGGCAAGATGACATTACTCAACACTTGGCCATCTTAGGCAGTGCATGTTAGGTTGAGTCTCCCAATGTATTTTTTAAAATTTAGCTCAAATTGGCAAGGGAATTATCCAAGAGCCCTTTCTTCATGGTTCATTACAGTCTTAAATTTCACTTACCTCACCATAGTCTGAAGTGAAGAGCATGGAGCCATTAGCACAGGATCCAAGAGTGCAAGGCCGCATATAATCCGGTTCCTGCAGCCACACATGTGTTCCCTGAAACCAATCACCCAAGAGTTCAATCATATAATCTTTATCTGTTTACATTTGTACATTAAGGGAGATGGGCGGGTAAGAAATATGACAAATACATACACATGTACATATGTACATACATACATACATACATACATACGTATATATATTTAGTGATCACACTTGCTATCATTTCCTTTCTTTGCCAATTAACAGCAAAAATATGACATATCCAGAAATACTTTGAATGTCCAGCAGTAAAATGCATGAATAAAACATGTAGATGGCCACCACAAAGGGGCAGTCTTCTCTTCATCTTGTAAATAAGATAGTTTATATCCTATAAGAATTAGTATCAAGATAAACAGTTATAGATGATTAATCCTTTTACTTTTGTCTTTTTTTACTTAAACTGCTTTCATAGGAATATAGGGAAGATGGCTGGACTGACACTCAGGATCACATTCAATATGGTCCCTTCTCAGAAGACTTTATGTTTAGTACTGTGACAGAAAATTCTATCCCATTCAAGTCCCCATCTGCATAATATAAGCATGTTATATATAATACAAGCATATTATAAACTGTGGATAGCAGAAAACTTCACTTTTCCTTTATCACAATGCAGTAATTAACATTTTCCCATTCATCCCAGGCAAATGTGGGACTTAGTCTCCCAGCCTTGCCCCACATTCAAAGGCCTTAATGAATTGTGCCAAAAGCTGTCACCAGGATATTAGAATAAACCAAGCAAAAGCAGTCTTTGTGTAAACATCATATTACCTTGGTAAGTAGTATGGAACTGGGTTTAGACAATGGTTTTCACCCATTTTCAACACTCCAGGATCTAATTTTGCCCAGTTTTTGCTCATTTGTGTTATTGCTAGATATAAGATTCCCAGGATCAAGTTTCAATCCATTTTTAAACTGTTTACTGTTTCCCTGTAATTCAGCTCACCAAGTCTTACCAGTCTAAAAATGCTACTTTATTCTACCTAATATAAAGGGAGCTGAAATATTGCTCTCAGGTCCTTAGAGGAAAGTGTGATACAAATGCAATTAATTTTTAATCATTTTACATGTAATCCTGATTCTTCTTACATGCCCTACATGGAGATTTTAAGTACCATGAAAATTGGCAATGTTGACTAGAAATATTTTTTATGATAATCATGAAAATTACTGCTGGACCCATCTCGGTACCCTCAGCTCACAATAATTCCTCACACAAACAAAGGGTTCAACTTGGCTAGGATAAAAATTCAAGCTGATCAACTGGAGGCGGACAAAAGGACAGGGCAGCCATTTTATACATATCAGATACCAGAGAGAAGGCCTCTTGTCATCTGAATATGAAGAAACTGAGAGGAACTCAAGTACTTCTAAAAAGTTCCTGAAATAAACAGGCAAATTAGGGGCTTCTTTCCTATAAAAAGGGGCATGTACTGGAATTTCTGTCTTACTGCTGAGAAAAAATATTTTTCAGTCAACCCAGACCATGAGTGTGTGTGTGTGTGTGTACACAAGTGTATTGCTACTTTTTGGGGGAGGAGGCATAACTAGAGCCACGGTAGCAGTAAATGTTTATTTTACCCAAGGGCTAAGCACAAACCACTTTTAAGAAAATGAATTGGGACAGTTGAATGCTTAGTAATTTTAATAGTTTTGCAATAACAAGCCTGGAACCAAGAAGTGGCATTTGGGAAAAAGCTTTGGCAGCCTCTCCTTACCACTATCCACTTCTTTGATCACAAGGACCCAGCTTTTGTTATCAGCAAAGCCTAATCTAATAGGAGATTTTTGTGGAAATTTTTCAAATGGAGGCTCAAGGCAGACCAATTCTTTGCCCCCTGTGATCCATATCAATGTTAAAACCATGGCTAGCTCTGACTGAATCATTACTAAAAGAGATTTCGATAAGATTCCCCCTGCCCCATTTCATGGGAAATCAATTGAGGAACGATTGATAGCAAAAACTGCAGCAAGGGAGAAGAGGGACTGGTTGAGAGCCAGGATACCACTAAGCAATCATTGCCATGATCCCTGCCTGCTTTATACCTCCCCAGAGTGATTGATGCTTGTTACCGAAGATGCAACAAAGGCAATTCCTATGAAGTCATCTCTCACGGTCTTGCAAAATGCCGAAAGATCACAGAATACTGACTCAGAGCTAAAATGTAACTTTTGTTTGTTATGGCTTATCCCTGGCCTCTCTGAATCCTTTGTGTACATGAAAAGCCCCCCCAAAATATCAGCAGATAAAAGGACGGTGAATATTAGGTTTATCCCAGCGTATGATAAACTTTAGGACTTTTTGAAGTATGTGGTCTTTGAGCTAATCTTTCTATCGTGAAAAATGTATTAGCCATATCAGCCATTATCAGGCATAGATTATATCAAGAACAACTTTGCATCCTGTTTTGATCAGTCTTAACTTTGCTGCTTTAGATACTCATTTTTATGAGGTAAGTCCTCCTCCTCCTTCTCTCCCTCCCCCACTTTCTCTCTTTTTTATTATGTGCCCCCAAGTGATCAGGAATCAAGATTCTGCCTTGGTTATATTATAAAACTTGTAGTGATTCAGGTAACTTACTTATTATTATTATTATTATTATTATTATTTACATTAAGTAGCTACAATATGGGAGGGGGTAAGAGAAGCCATAACTTCCAGATAAGGGTTGCATCAAGTTTCATCAAATGCCTCTTTTGATTGATCCAGAGGACCATAAATAAGTAATAGATAACATCTAAACAGAAATTAGCTAATGGAACCAGATGTGAAATGCAGCAGGTAGAAGAATATCTTCTCAATCCACAAGAGAGAAGAGGTTATCTGATCTCAAGAAAGAAGCAGAATGGGGGAGGGGGAATCAATAATGGTTTTCATGAAAGGGAGATCAAATAGAACATGGGTGTGGACTTACTTGAACAATAATGTGTTTTTTTTTCTGCCAGAGGCTGATCTCACATTAACAACTATTTACTTTGGGGTCCGTCTAGTTTAGTGAAAAGAAGGACCGGGGGGTGACAGTGTTCCAATATTTAAGGTGTCGCTAGAAAGAGAAGGGAATCAATCTATTTTCCAAAGCCCCTGAAGGCAGAACAAGAAGCAATGGATGGAAACTAGTCAAGGAAAGAAGCAACTTGGAATTAAGGAGAAATTTCTTGACACCGAGAACAATTAATCAGTGGAAAGACTTGCCTCCAGAAGTTGTGGGTGGTCTAACACTGGAAGTCTTTAAGAAGAGATTGGACAGCCATTTGTCTGAAATATATATAGGGTTTCCTGCCTGAGCATGGGGGTGGACTACAAGACCTCCTATGTCCCTTCCAACTCTCTCTTATTCTCTCTCTCTCTCTCTCTCTCTCTTTTTTGGTTATTCTGTGCCATAAACTCAAGAGATAGAAAGTAATTCTGTGAGACAGCCAGAAGTGCTGATCCAAATTTAAACTTATATGCTCTGTCTTAGAATGAAAAGTTTTCTTAAAACTGCAAGGTACTCTTTATTGTTCTGTCTTGGCAAAAGTACATCGAGAAGCTCCTAAATTTAAGAAGGCACCACCTGCAAAAATAAAATTAAGTAAGGGAAAATATTCTCTGCTTCCACTACTGCACTCTCAGCAAATTTAAGGCAATCTTCCCACTTCAAAGTCAAACTTTGTTGGAGAAAACCTACTGTTTTAGCTATCAGATAAATGCAATAATAACATGCAGAAACAGTCAAAGGAAAACTAATTGGAAGCTGATTTGAAGTGGCAACATGATGAATGGATCAGGTACAAGAGTTTCAGAAGCTCAACTGAGGCGGAAGAGAAAGAGCAATCTAAATCTCTAACAGTAAGGACTACCGATTTAATGTTAAGATCAATGTAAGCTTAAAGGCAAAGATTGGAAATCTGGGACCCTTCAGATATTATGGTTGGTAAGTTCTTTATTCTTCATTAAAAGCAATCATTGCAAAAACGAGACTTTCAAAGCAGTTAATCATATCATCCAGTAGATACAGTATGCAATTCTTACTCACTTGCTATGCAGACAGCTTTTTACGAATTACTTAGGTACAAGTATTATGTTTTATTAACACTCAAAACGGAAAGTGTTACTTTTTGAAAAAAATTGTTAATGTGATTGTCTCAAGCGCTTTTCCTAATTGTAGAGTTATAAATGAGCCTAACAGATTAATGTATATTGCTCACTAGATAGTATTCACACAAAATACTGTAATAAGATGCTGAGAATTCTTCCATGTTAGCAAGTGTGTCAGAACAGACTTAAACTACCGTTTAATAAAGACACGGTCACTATCAGGGACTGCAGTGAGTTTGGGGATGAAATATATTTGTTTTCAGAACATAATACTACAAATAATGTTTACGGTAAAGATGGTGCCAGATATGTTTCTCGTTAGAGAAGCAGGAACACATAATTCTTAAGAGGTTCTAAATTCATTTATAAGGACAGAGCTTACCCATCACTGTGTTTGTGACTGTTAACACATTCACATTCCTGATTTTGTAAAAAAAAAAAAAAAGACATTAAAGAAATAAGCTTTCCCCACTCAAATGCTCTTAGACATACTAGTTAAAAGATAATAGGTGATGGATCCAATCAATCTGGTAATCAACAACATTCGTTTTTCTCGCTATGTACATGTATACATCTGAAGTAGACTGTGTTGTTTGTCTGTGTCATATATGTGGTATATGCATAATTTTGTATTTATTTTGTCATGTTTATGTAGTGTATATTGTAGGTGGGTGACCCTCTGAGAGCTGTATGCAACGAAATTTCATTTTAATGTATGCAGATCATTGTACATTCAAAGTGACAATAAAGTTAGTCTAAGTCTAAGTGCAGAATGGGAATTGATTAATAATCTTACAGAGTGCCTTCTTGCATTATTTTCTCTTATTGTTTTTTTTCTAAAATTTATATTTATTTCAAAAAATCATATAATAAAAGACAAATCAAAAGAAATGTATACATACACAAAAGAAAACCAAAATCAATAAATATAGAAATGACTACTGACCTCCTTTTCAACAAATAATGATAATCTTGTTGTCAATCATCTCTCTTAAATATTTCCCAGATCTCATCATCCCCTGCTTTAATTGATATCTTTCTTAATCTTTGAATCCATAAATCATTTCTTTTTTTCTTCTTCTTTTAGTAACAAGTCCATTTAGGCAGGGGTGTCAAACTGCTTAGACCTGGCCCATGGGGCCGCCCTGGAAACAGCAAAGGACCGGCCCGCAGTACTTCTGCCAGTGAAAACAGAGCTCCATTTATGCTGTTGAGGTTTTCAGGAAGCCGTCGTAGACAAAAACAGAGCTCGGGAGCCCGTTTTCACAGGCAGAGCACTCGGGCCACCACAGACGCCCCCAACATGAGTGACGTTGAGTTGGCCACACACACCCTGGCCCCACCCCAAGGTCAAACACACAATCACAGCCAAATGATTTCCCACTTACTGGTGGCTTGTTTAGTTGCAGAGCTGCCAGTCCCAACCAGGATCATTAAGTGGGGACTACCTGTATCCCTCTTTTGCACCTGACTGATGTCA
Organism: Myanophis thanlyinensis; assembly: GCA_017656035.1. NCBI lineage: Eukaryota > Metazoa > Chordata > Lepidosauria > Squamata > Homalopsidae > Myanophis > Myanophis thanlyinensis. The sequence continues at coordinate 37,841 of JAEANM010000037.1, read as the reverse complement.
TGTTAGAAACATGACTCATTATTGAGCATAAAATCAGAGTAAACAATACTAATCTACCATTAAATTTATATGGTAGTATCAAGTAGGATGTATCAACAAAATGGTCTTCTCAGCTGGTGCCCAATCTGACAAGTTTTGCACAGCACAGCAATCAGGAGAAGGCCCTACATTTTAAAGCACAGATTTCCCCCTCTGTAACAGAAATAATGGGATGACTTCAGAATAGAATTAGGAATAAGATACCATGCCTACAGTAAAGAGCTGATAATATGAAAGAGGTGCTGCCCTGTCTGTAAGTAACAAAGAAATTATATGTAAATGGAAAAAGTCAGCTGTAATGAAAGGCTGCATTTCAAAGTGAACCAGCTGTCGCGGCCCTTCCTATCTTAGAGGTCTCCTTGGCAGCAGAGATCCATTCCTCTCATTTGTGCTGATCTTGCAAATTTTGACAAGGTCGTACAGTAATAATTGTCTGGAGACATGCTATGCTTTGGAACAGAAGTCAAGCAATGCCTTCAGTTGAATGTAATTTCTAATGTCCTGGCTTCACTAAGTTAGAAGGGCTTCAGCCACAGCAGCTGTATCTCCACCTCTCAAATAGAAAGACTGAGATCTGCAGACTACAGTCTTGCAAAGAACATGTATCACAGAGTTAACTTACATTCTGCACAATTACGCATAGTCAGCAGTGTTTAACAAGATCCCACTCAATGCATCAGGGCAATGAGATCACATGGAACAAGAATATCTTAGGAGATCTCTTTCCGTATGTCTTCATTTAATCTGCTTACACAAAGGCTCTCTTGATCTCATTGTTTTCTATATAATCACAGCTTACTCAGTAGCTTAATAGTAGTTAATGTACTAATGCTGCCTGCTGTTATGTGGAGCATTACTGTAATTACAGTAAATTGCATGGGGTTAGTTAGTGCCCATAAATCTAAAGTAAAACCATGGTCCGTCCATAAACTTACACCCGAGTACCACATGATGGGTGAGCTCCTGTTCTTGCCCCAGCTCCTGCCTACCTACTGGTAGCAGTCCGAAAACATGCAAATGATAAACAGGTACCACTATCTGGGACTGTATTAACCTTCTATGAAACTCAGTATATAGTCCTGCTGGCCACATGACCATTGGACACTGGCTCCTTCGATTAGGAAATGGAGATCAGTACAGCACCCTAGAATCAGACACGACCAGACAAGGGAAACCTTCCCTTTAGCTAACCATTGGCCCATCTCACCCAATATTATCAAAATTGACAAGCTATCCAAGTTTTCAAGCAGGAAACTTTTCAGATTAAGCTAAAATATTTGAAGGATCCTGAATCCTCTGACATTCAAAGCATTGTGCTGCACCACTGAGCCAAAATGAAGACAGTCAAATTTATCATAGATACAGTGGTGAAAAGATACTGAATAATTGCACGGCAAATTACAAGGGATGCTAAAACTCAACATCTACAAGGACATTGTAGTACCAATCAGCTGGTACTCACTGGAGGAAAAGAAGTTGGAGAAATGGAAGAACCTGAAATTGCAGAAATATTTGAAGTGGGTGAACACAATAAAGCAGAAAACATTTTGCTCATTGCTAGTGTCTCTTTCAAGCAACATAAAACACAATTACACAACTGGACATTATTGAATGACCAGTATAAGAATCAAATTGACCATTTGGTAGGAAATTGAAAAAAAAATAAATCCAGACAAACAGCTTCTGATGCAGAAAGTTAAATGAAGATGGAAAGCCTATTGTGAGACTTACTGTATTACAAATAATAAGTCTACAAATGGGTTTATGGGATGATAGAAGCATGTGTAGGTAGTATTCTACATGCAGTAGTATTCAACAAAATAGGCATAACGTTAGCCAGGAAAATGTAAGGCACATATATATATAATGTCTACAGAAATGTTTAAAGCAGAAGGATACAAGACAGCAATGATAACTTTATGCCAACAAATATTTGAATCAGTATGATGTGGTCATCAAGGCATTGGACTGATGCTGAAGTTTGATGTTAATGCCTTATTCTACTGCACCAAAGTCTATGCCTTTTTTTCTTTTTCCCTTTTTCTTTCCCTCACTTTTCCCTTCCCTTTTCCCTTCCCTGTTTTCCCTACAATTTACTTTTGTATTTTCTTCATATGCTATATTATAAACTAATAAAAACTGTTTATATATATAAAAAAGATGTTAGACTAGAACTACCTGATTTTGGACTAGTCACTCATTTTCACCCAATATACTTCAGTTATTTGCTGTGGGGGAAATGGGAGGAGTATTATCTACACCATCTTCAACTGAAGGAAAGGTAGAATAGGAATCTAACTACCAAATATGAAACAAAAATATGTGAACAGAAAAGATTGGTGTACAGCTATATCATGAAAGAAAAATATATACTAGAGAACGTGCAAGTATCAAACCATTCCACCATCTCCTCAAGCAAACAAAATTGTATTTAACATTTTACAAAGAACAGAGACACTCACAGAATTGAGAAGACAGATTTCAGAAAAGACAGAGATGGCAAGATGAGATAGTTAATATATGATGGATAATGAGCAGAGCAAGATAATTAGAGGAGGTGGTTTGCTTGTCCTTACAGCCAGACCCTTGATTATAGAGAATGTGGAATATATCAAAGTTAACAGTGTGCCAAAAATATCTAATTACTCTTCTCAGGAGTTATTATAATGAGGAAGCAATTGTAAGAGCTGAATTTGGTGAAACAGTCATTCAGAATAGGAAATGGAATGAGTTAAGTGTATCTACATATCCATGTAAACTGCACAGTGAATGACAGGACCAGAAGAATCGACAGCTGAAAGTAGAAACACTAACATATTCAGGTCATACTACTTTGTCATCTGAAAGTTAATATCAGTATTCTGGCACTTGTGCAAATCAACTTATATATGCAAATCAAGTTAAAAACATTCATCGTCTTTTAAAATACTGGAGTTTTGACATCGTCCAAAATACATTTACTAAAAGTACCATGGACTGTAATAAGAATAAATCAATCAGTCATGGATGAAGATGGATTATTAATCACTAGAAACTCATATAGTTTGGGCATGACTGGTAACAAAGTAACAATGGGCAATATTTTTAATGACCATGCAAAAGCAGAAGGAATAGAAAAAGGGAAAGAGAATGAATGAATGTTGACACAATCAAGGTACTCATCAGGAAATCCTTGAAAGGATTACTGACTGCCATTGAGAACAACTCTTGCTGATATATTTATCAACACAATTATTAGGAGTCAGGTCTGACTTAATGGCAATTAACTCACTAAACTTAAAATAGATAACAAATAGTTTTCTCCTTAACCATAATCTGTTTTCAACCCCAAATACTAGAGCTGAGCGCTAGGTACAGACTGTACTAAATTCAAATTCAAATTTTATTGGTCACATGCAGTCATACATGGTACGATATGCAGTGAAATGCTTACGCAACCATTCATAGGATAACAGACCACAGGAATTTTTATCGTTTAATTTACCTCAGTTTTCATTGCCACATAACTAATCTAGATACAATGAATAAGCAGGATAACACTTCAGGTTCTTCTACAGAAAGAAAAGTTCAACTGTTTGCTTTTCTAAGGTTGTCTAACATATGTTAAGCCTACTTAAGTACAATTTATATATACATATATGATGTATTACCATAGTTACCGCTGACTTATAACCATTCGTTTAAGTGACCAAAGTTATAACAGCACTGAAAAAAGTGACTTATGACCATTTTTCACACTTTCAACTGTTTCACATCCTCAGGTCATGTGATCAAAATTCAAAAGCTTGGCAACTGACTCATATTTATGATGGCCGCAATGTCCTGGGGTCATGTGATCACCTTTTGCAACCTTCTGTCAAGCAAAGTCACTGGAGAAGCCAGATTCACTTAACAACCATGTTACTATAGTAACTTAACAACTGCAATGATTCATTTACCAACTGTGGCAAGAAAAAAATGTCATAAAATGAGGTAAAATGCACTTAACTGTCTCACTTAGCAATGGGAATTTTTGAGCTCAATTATGGTCATAAGTCGAGGATTACCTGTAACGCCTTTATTTGTAGAAAGCATCAGTGAACATCAGCTGTGTGCCATCATGTTAGTCATTGCAGTTTTCTCAAGGCATGAAAAACATAGGCAATTGATATTTGAAGAGATTTTATATCAGGCATGTCAAACTCAGAGTCCCCTGTGGGCCATATTGTCATAGTGGCTGGGCTTACCCTTGGCAGCTCTTGGAACGGCGGGACAAGCAGAAAACACACACTGGTGATGGCAGCATGGGTTACAAGCGACGACCTCACCTGACCGGCTCCTCTGACCAGGCTAAGGAGGAGTTGCTGTCACTCCAGGGGAAAGGCATATCTCTTGTAACTTGCCTGGGGAGCCTCAGAAGCTTTTTTGCTTATTTGTTACATGTCTAGACTGCCTTTTAAACAGTGAACTCAGGACAGCGTGTAGGGTTCTCCTTCCTGTTTACTCACTTACTTAATTTTATTTATTGATTTAAAATATTTTACCCCACCTTTCTGCTCAAGGAGGATCCAAGGTGGTGTGTAAAACATCATCTATGCAGGCTGCAAGTGCACTTGCAATGGGCCGCACGTGGTCCCCAGGCCACATGTTTGACATACCTGTTTTATATCACTTGCAAGGCTAGTAACCAGGAAAAGGAGTTTGCAAAATTGAAGATTGAACAGCAGGGATTGTGATGGAGAACCTACATATGTATATTCAATCTGTTTCTATTTTGACCAAAGGCCTCCTTTACCAAAATACCAGACTTTGTGGTCACTATAGGGTTTTAGAACCATGCCTGGCAACAATTGTGAATACATTTTTTTTTGCCACTCCTTGATTCTTAACTGAAAAATAAACCACATTAAATGAGAACAAAACATAGCCAGTTGTATCTGAATACTGATATGCAAAGGCTTTGACTTTGTTCAAAGATTCGAAACGCCTGTTTTGAGGTCAAAATGGGCTGTACATGTTTGAGCATGAAGCCCTGTGCCTAAAATACTTCCCAAATATTTAGAACAGTCTGATTCACACCCCAAACATATTTCAAACAGTTCATATTTAAAATATTTTGTTCTCACCTAACTTCACTTTACATCAAACTCTCTCAGGTTCAAGAGATCGGGAAAGGGATAGTTTTACTTTTGAAACTCTCCTAGATTTTTATTTTTCTGATCACTTGAAGATCCAATAACTCGCAAGAGGTGAATTCACCATCCCGATTAGTAATTAACAGTACCCCATCATCTCCCATTTAAAATACTTAAATCATGGCACTCTATAAGCATACTATTTAATGATTTATTTTACCTACCAAATTGTTATGTTTTGTCTTCCTAAAACTTTTTTCAGGAGGGCCAATTATTTCATCACAAGTTATTCAAAAAGTTTTGCTTCTGTATCAGAAGACATTCAATGATTCTTTTTTTCTTTCTTTTTATTTGTTAAACAGGTACAAGGTAACAAGTATAGGTATGAACATGAACATAACAAAGGAAGTAAATACAAGTAAATGGGGATAGTAGGACAGGGACCTGAGGCACGTTAGAAATGGGGTGAGGTCTTTACAGATGGCATTTGGCACCGACAAGATTGGCTAAAATGTTTAAGGATAAACTGTCTAAATGCTGGAAGTGTCACCAGGCCTCAGGCACATATTATTATATGTGGTGGACCTGTCCTAAGGCAAGGAAATTTTGGATTAAAATTCAGGTCTGGCTGGAAAAAATGATCAAGCAATGAATGGAGTTGAAACCTGAAATCTTTTTACTGGGAATAATTTCAGAGAGTTATAATAAAGAAACAGTGTATTTGATTTTACATGTACTGACAACGGCGAGAATAGTTTATGCACAAAACTGGAAGTGGGGAGAAGTACCAACTGAAGGAAATGTGATTAAAAAAATATTGGAATGTGCAGAAATGGACAGATTGACAATGGAAATTAGAGAAAAGGAGGCAAATCAATTTCACAAGAGATGGGGAGATTTTTACCTATGGCTAGATAAGAAAATTAAGAAATAGTAATGTATAGAGAATATTACAGAGATGTAAAAGATGGTTGTAGAGGAATATGAATATACAGAGCATATGTAATAGAGATATTTTATGATAAGGAGCAATAAGGTAAATAAGGATATGATGTTATTGTTATGTTATATATAAAGTGAGAAAATATAGGATTGTGATATATGATAATCAATGTACACACTCAAGTGGCGCATGAAATGATGAAAGATGTAAATATATGTATGGAAAAATAAAAGTTTATACAAAGAAATGGGGTGAGATCCACAGTAGACAGTTTGAGGTTGAAGCTGTTTGAGGATGTAACAACGGAGTCGGGTAGAGCATTCCAGGCATTGACCACTCTGTTGCTGAAGTTGTATTTTCTGCAATCAAGTTTGGAGCGGTTTACCTTGAGTTTGTAACAATTGTTTGCCCGTGTATTATTGTTATTGAAGCTGCAGTAATCTGATTGAAGCTGAAGTAATCAAGTAATTCTACTTGTTCTTTTTATCTAAAATATTCAGTATTGAATATTTTTTAAAACATAACGCTAAAACCATCCATCTTTTGTTTACAGAACAAGACAAAACTTGGTTAACCCTTTTCCTATACTTCTTTACTGGTATGCTAATAGAACAACTATTCACACCTGGAACATTTGCAAAATGTTGAATGCAAAAATGTTGGGAGGTTCTAAATTTGAGAAAAACCAATTTTTGTTGCATAAAGATTGGATTTTGGGAAATGACAGACACAGAAGAAAAGTCCCCTCTCCAAGGAAGTCCACCTAGCACAGACATGGGCAAACTACGGCCCGCGGGCCTCATCCGGCCAGTTGGGCTTTTTAATCCAGCCCGCTGAACTAGTTACTAGCAGGGAGTTGAGGTGAATGTTTGCCACCTTGCTCCCGCTGATAAATGAGAAAAGAGGACGACGGCGGTGGGCCAGGCAACTCAGTCCCTCGTCAAAACGGAGAGAGGGAAAGCGCGAGGCTTTACTGAGGAAAAGAGTTCGAAGAACTGTTAGACGCGCAGCTGGGAAGTTCCTATAGGTTTTTGAAAACGGACCCTTTTTTTCCTGCGAGGTTCACTTTAATGCGAAAAAAGTGGAGAAGAGAGGCGGGCCTCCTTTCACGTTGCATCTGATAATGCTTGAGCTCAAGCAGCTACAAACTTTAGAAGTGGAGATTGGGGGGAAAGGGAGGAAAGGTTACAAACGGCGGGAGCCAAATCTTTTCATGTAATGGTTTTTACATTTCATTTATATTAGTTCACACAAATACACCATTCTCCTATTCTGGCCCAGCCCCTCTGTCAAATTTTAGAAGCCATTGTGGCCCGTGAGTCAAAAAGTTTGCCCACCCCTGATCTAGCAGGACCAAGAAGATGGGCCTTCTCTGTGATACAAGTCTTCCCTCCCTGTGGAACATCATCGCTCAGAGATAAGATTGATCTTCACTCTGACACACTTTGCAAGGCCTTGGTTTGGCCAATGGGTCTGGGGACCTCAGAGTGATATGGAGCCCATCTGATTGTTGTCACCAGAGAGTGGGGGGTTATTGCTTTTTCTACTGCGGTTTTATCCTTATCAGCTGCCCAGAATCACTGAAACTGAGTCAGGCAACCATAAATTTTCTAAATAAATAATTTAAAAAACTAGAGTGAAAGAATGACTGCAGGAAGAGACGATCCAAGTCAAAGGATGTAAAAATGATGAGAAGTTCTGAATGTGGAATAGACCATTTCCGATAACAGCTCCGGGGACAGCGGGAGATGGACATGGGAGAAAAGGGAAATTTTAAAAAGAGAAGCTACAGGAAGAGACTATTCTAACCCCATATAAAAATGTGTTGGAAGACAAAAAGGCTATAGGAAGAGAATATCCCAATTCCATACAAAAAGGTATGGGAAAACAGATTAACCTCTCAAGCAATGGAAAAAAAGTAGACATAACCAATCAGTAAAGAGGATGTGAAGGCTACTTGGAAGAGAACAGAAAATAAGTAGTTCCACAGAAGTATGCGCTATTCTGGTAAAGATAATATGAAAAATTGATGTGTATGAATGTAAAAGGCTATGGGTAAGTAAAAATGAACATAAATGAATGGTTGCTGCAAAATAATGAAGATGAGGTATAATATGTTTATACAGAGAAAAAGAGACTTCAAATAATGCCATTGAAGAGAATAATACTGCAAAAGGCAAAGTAAATCCAGAACAATGCTGATGGGAATAAAAAAAAATAGAAATCCATGTAGAACAAGCCTCCAGCAGAATAAATGGGATTAAATGGTAAAAATAATTAAGTTGTTTGGGATGAAACTGATAAGGAAATAATGCAAGAATAAGTTTTTCAGAGATTTGCAGGCAGATGTTAGAGACATGTTGAAGGATGGAACTCCTTATTCCTGGTAATTCATATGGCGCCTTCTCCTTTGTCATAGGAAGATGACAAATGCTGAGCTCTTTCGTAAGGCTTTTATAACTCATATAAAGCTGCTATTAATGAACAGTGGGGAGTTTGGGTTTCATTTACTGATGGTGATGTGTTGCTTTTATTGTTTTAATGGAAATGCTGTAAACCATGAGAGTCTTTTGCTATATTGTAAGAACAGTAAAATAAATGGATGGATGGGGTACACGAGAAGGCTATATCTGTGCCTGACAACTGGAAGTTATTATTGCTTCCCTTCACAAAGGGAAAGATAGCAGTGGTGAATACAACTAGTACAGTGGGATTAATTTGTTGAAGTTACTTGGAAAGGTATTGGCAGAGCATAAGAGATAATGAGCAAATTTGGAAAAGGCAATGTGTCTTTTATGTTGGACAAGGCATGCTCAAGAGCAGATTTTCACTCACTGAAAAATATATAAATGAAAGAATGTTTGTGGCATGTTTACTGGTTTAGATAAAGTGTACGTTAAAAGGAAATAGGCTTAATTATGGAATGTTTCACAAGGGTAACGGAGCGGAGATGGCGCAGTGCTTAGAATGCAGTGTTGCAGGTTAATTCTGCTGAGGTCCTGGGATACGATTCTCCCTGGCTCAAAGTTGACTCAGCCTTCCATCCATCCGAGGTGGGTAAAATGAGGACCCAGATTTCTGGGGGCAATATGCTGATTCTGTAAAACGCTTAGAGAGGGCTGTAAAGCATTGCAAAGTGGTATATACTGTAGGTCTAAGTGCTATTGCTTGCTTTAAACGAAGATCCACTGCTGGCTATGTTAAGAACAGAATATGATAGAAGTAAAGTGCACAGGAGGATAAATAGAATGTTTAGGAAATGGTTCAACACTGATGGTAAAACAAAGAAGCCTCACATTCCTCTTCTAGGCTTGATCTGATGAATGGTAAAAGATCCAGACAATGCCTGTAATTGGATCTTTTTATTGCAATCATTTCATCAGAACATATATGTTAATGCAAACTATGAGGTTCCAAACTCGTTTGTTCAGGTAAGTATATTCAACCCATAACTGTGCCTAGAAAACTATATCTTCTGGTGTGCCAATTGCCCTGTGACCATGTGATTGCCATTTACAATCTTCTCTTCCAGATATACCTCCTTTAATGGGAGGCTAACAGTGCTCCGTGTTTTGCTGCATGCTCTGTGCCACAACGTGATGTCATGCTGGCTAGCTGACCACCGAGAGCGCTGACTCAACAGTCAAGAAACAGAGATGGGGGGGGGGGGGGGGGGGGGGGGGGGGGGGGGGGGGGGGGGGGGGGGGGG